>JANCMA020506790.1:0-10446 GCA_024336925.2 Zoanthus solanderi | reverse complement strand
TTTCAGTAATGTGAAAATCAAGTTCATCAAGATATTTACTTTGGTTTTCTAAAGATTGTAATTCATCTTTTATTTCTGTTAATAGTAGTAGTAACAGTAGTAGTAGTAGTAGTAGTAGTAGTAGTAGTAGTAGTAGTAGTAGTAGTAGTGTTAGTGGTAGTAGTAGTAGTAGTTGTTGTTCTTTTTACCTGAACAAAATCATACCTTTGCCATCATCTCTTGTTCTTCCTGGAGGAGCGTACAGCAGTTTTACTGGTTTCTTAACCAGTTTGCTAGCTTTTTTGGAAGGTTTATCTTTCTGTTTTTGCTTTCCTATTTTCGCAGTTTTTAATTTCTTCTCCTTTTTCATTTCTTTTCCATCTTTCTTTTGAATTAGAAAAGCTTTGTTCTTTCTATGAAAACTTGAAATATTTTTACCCTTTTGAGGAGTTCTTGAAATACTGTTCTTTTGAGCAGTTTTACGGTCGTAAACATTTTCTGCATACTTGCGGGCTTTAGTCACTTCGTAGCGAACAGAATTATATCTGTTTTTTGTTTTATTTCGTTGAACGGTGGTATCAGTTTTTATGTGATTTTGAGTCCCTTTTTGATTTAATACCTTTTTAACAGTGCTTTGTTTTCGGACCTTAAACTTCTTTTTTTCCCTTTTTTCATCTTCCAAACTATTTCCAGCACTATTTTTCTTTGACTGAATTGATCTAGAATCATCGTCATTTGTTCCTCTACTAATAGCTGAAGAAATATTAACCGTGTGTTTCTTCGACAACGCACTGGCATCTTTTCCAGCTAAGTTGCTCTTTGCCGATTTGTTGTCAGTTTCTTTCAAATGGTTGTCGTTTACCGCAGGTTGCTTGTCTTTTGGAGTTATATAGATATCAGAACTCTTCTCATTTGGTGAATATTGTTTTTCACCCTTATTAACACTTTTATTCACACCTGAACTATAGCTACCAGAACCTTCGTCCGGAGCAGTAATGTTTGGTACAACTTGGTCTTTCATATCAACTGTTTGTAATTCATGGTTGCCATGGTTTTCACCTCTTTGATCCTGCGTGGACTCCTTGAAAGATTCTTTGTCTATTTTGTCGTTCTCTGAACCCGGCTGTTGCCCAGAACCACTTTCCTGTTCTTCATCATTCTTGTTCTTGTTGAAAGGTTGGTAATCCCGGTCCGAATTATCATTGGTTTGCTTTATAATTGCTTCATCTGAAGTGGACGCCGACTCGTCCTACATAATCAAAAATTTTATTGTTGAACTATTGTATGTGTATCTAACCAGTCACTCGTCGAGTTACGTACACTTTAGGTTTGGGAGAACCGAAAAAAAAGGAACAAATATATTGGCAACGAAAAGAACAAACCATAAAAGAATAATAACAACAAGGACGACGACGGTAACAGTGTATATAAAATTATTGTGTATATAAAATGTCCTTATCCTTCTAATGGTGATTGCTAAAACAAACAATTCGATTACGATTTTTTTTCATAGTGAAATTTCCGTCTAAATTTTTTAAAAATCACTTCCTCTTTCACCTTGACCGAGCAATGGGAGGCTGTGTTCTGTGACTTCAAAAGCAAGATAGAAGGCCCTGTTTCTATATATCTACTCCATTTTCTTCTGTGCGGATAACCATGAAACCAGTGATGACAATGAAGATACCAATAACCATGACAACAATAATGACAATGAAGATACCAATAACCATGACAACAATGATGACAATGAAGATACCAATAACCATGACAACAATGATGACAATAACGATACGGATAACCATGACAACCCAGGAATTTGGAAATAAATCAAATTTTATAAATATAATCAACAACAAGCAACTTGACAATTCTATCACAATATGGCACGATTGCACGTGGTTATTATTTCTCTCTTTTTGCGCATGTGCGCAATACAAAGAAAAAGTGTTCTGGGGGGGGGAGGCTAAATCTTCACATCTACATTGACATCAGTAATGACGATGAAGATACGGATAACCATGGCAACAATGATGACAATGAAGATACGGATAACTCTGATATATATCCAATAATTTTACTGTTTAGCCTATTCTTTATTATGTATATATATATTTCACTTGCATTAAACACTGGGGAGGAGGTTTCTATCGAAAAATGGCTGTATATAATTCAAATTAAATTGTGTCGTCTGTTTACTGAATTTTGTTATAAATACTATGGTACCCAATTGTTTTTTTGAAACAAAGCGCTCATTTGCCTTTTTCCTCCCAAATGAAAAACATAACATTTGTAGTAATTAGTATTTTGTAGAGCAACGAGTAAATATTGATTTTAAATTGTAACTGAAAACCAAACCATTGTGACGTGGTTTGTAAATATTCTTTAATTTTTAGCCGTGGGAAAGGTCCTCTTTTTTACTCGAATAAATTTAGCAAGACCTTGCAGTTTCTTTCAAAACAAGTACCATTACCTAAGCTCAAACAGAAAAACAATTATACTTTCTTTCAAAAGAAACCACCAAAAATGAAAAAGAACAGTAAATAGATAAAATCTTGCTGAAACACTTAGTTTAGGATTGCGCGCACCTCGTTCATTTTACCAGGTTTTTCTCCTGACCCTAACGTTCTAGTTGATAGCTTCCCTTCTCCTTTGACGTCATTACCATCATCTTCGTTATCATCATTATCAATTTCCACCACTGGTTGTATTCCTTCAGTCTCACTTGGTTCGTCAATGAAATCCTCTACGTCATCGTCATATCTATCAACCTCAACGTGATCTTTCTTTCGTATCTCATGTGATTCGTCCAATCCATTGTTAACAGCATGAACATATTGCACACTATTTCCTGGAGGAAGTTTCTGAGCTTCTGGTAGTTCTTTTGCTGTGAAATCTTGCGATCTGTCTTCAACTATTGTGGAGAGGCTCGCATTAGTCTCTTGCGATCCATATTGAAATAAGACCTTACCAAAGGGAATAGAAAATAAAATATTGAGAATACTCTTTATACATATATAGAGGATATTAGACGGGGTGCGAAGATAATAGAAGATATTACACGGTGGCGCGAAGATAATAGAGGATACTACACAGTGGTTCAAAGATATGAATTTTATTTTCGTGTGGTAAAAACATTAATAGGGACCTTAAGCAATAGGGACTCTAAGCAATAGGGACCTTAAGCAATAGGGACTCTAAGCAATAGGGACGTTAAGCAATAGGGACTCTAAGTAATAAAGACCTTAAGTAATAAGGACTATAAGCAACAGGGACCTTAAGCAATAGGGACCTCTTAAGGAACGAGGACGGGAACGTGAACGACGACGGTTCAGAAAAATCACCTTTCTGTTTTGCTCTTTACTTTTTTGTGCAGGTAATTAGGGATTTGTTTCTTTGCTTTAAACTTTGTGAATAGAAAAACGATTAAATGTTTCTCCATGAAACTAAACAAATACTGAGAAAGTTCTTTCTATTACGTTCTCGCAGTCCCGAGAACTCTAAAAAAAGTCTTTTTACGTTGTAATTTTAGCGACAAATCCGTGCAGGTGCTGAACTCGATGCATTCTAACGTGCAGTTATTGAATTTACTATTGTTCTTTGCCGTCGTCGTCCCTACTGTCCCTAATGAAATTAACATTTCCAGCGTTAGCCGTTTGTGCATTCAGATTATTGTTTTACTCTAATGGCGCACCTCGATTGTTTTTTCTTAATAATTTCAAACACATTAGGAGATGCTGTCTAATTTGACATTCAGTGAATTGATAATTAAAGAATATTGGAAAACATTTATACAGCTTACATTTACCATCGTACAGTCTCCTTTGTGTGCAGAGAACGTTAGTCTTCGTCAAGTCCGAGAGCGAAATTTGATCATGCATCGCCCTAGGTCCCGTAGGGAAAAAAATCGCTCTCACGAAAGGCTAACTCTCGAAACGTCAGCTTTGTATTTTCCCTACGGCTACGGTGATTCTTAAACTTTTTAATCTAGAGTTGATTGAACCGTGTGTTTCTCCTACGTGTACTTTTTAGAAACCATATTTATTCCTAAAACAAGAAAGGTCTATTTTATCAACATATAACAGCACAATATATACTTCTCTAAAGCAATATGGATTCCCCTTCGATACAAACTAGTTTTTCTTTTTAATTTCTTTCTTGTATAACAAACAAGCTAAGTAGCTGATATAAAGTATAAAGCGACTACAGCAGAGTTTGTTGGTCTCTTGTAACTGTTTGCAGAATAACTATTTATCTTTAGTCTTTAACTTTAAGTCAAGGAGAGAGGTTTAAGAACTAGACGGTATAATATAAGTAATTCAATTAGGTTTTGATTTCGTTACTTACCCAGAACAATGTTATAATGTAGTATCTCGAATGTAACATTTTCCAGCTGTTGCTAAACTTGGTTTACACTAGCCTACATGCAAATTCAAAGATTCCCAGATAACAATAGAGTTCAGTTTTGTTAGTTCAGACTTCAGTAATTAAAATCAGCCGGTCGAGAATACAATTTTTACAAGTGTAACTAACAAAATTTTCGTATGTCTTTTAAACGAACTCTAGTTCTGAACACGTGGTAGAATTTTGAATTGAAACCACAACAAAGCAACGGTGTTAATCGTCTTGATTTTGTCAAAAAACAGCCCGCAGCAGGTCTTGAATTTAAATGATTTAGATTCAGGTGGGAAACAGGTCAGAAAAAACACGATTTAACCTTTGAACAGGAGAAAGGTGGACGCTTGTTTTGGTTGTTTCTTAATATGCAGATAGCTTAATAAAGACTCGCTATGACTTTTCATATTCGTGGCCTCGCGAAAACCTAGAAACCTGTAATAGCAAAAACGTCATATTTTCATCATTCATCACTCCTAAGTTTTTGATTGATACTTGAAAGCCTCAACCTTGTGGCTCATACCTTGTTTTTGTCAATTTGGTCTCGTCAAAGACGTCAAAGTGACAATAATAAACAGCGCTTGGAACAAGGTTGTAAAATTAACTTGCTTTTTGAAATGTTCATGCTGTTTTGTTTGATTGAAAATAACGTCACAACTATACTTTTCTCTCACACAAGAATGAAAAAACTACCATATTATTTGTCTGCGTTTTCGCATTCTAAAACCTCATGGCCATAGCTGGGGAGGCCCCGCAATTACCCCCTCCCCCCCCCCTATCCTCGCGTGAGGACGCGATGCGATACATAACACATCAGAAGATCTATGCCGTTAGCATATGCAGGGGCGGCGAGAGCAAAAAATTTGTGCTAGGCACTTCAAAATTTATAATTGTAAATAGTAGGATTTTAAGTTTGTATAGTTTTTATATTTGATCACAAACTCTAAAACTTTAAATAGATAAGCGCACCGTAGCTCGATTGGCTCTGCCATTCTAGGGGGCCCGTATTCAGGCGCGTACGCAGCTTTTCCTGCGGGGGAATGCACTTTAAGCTTGAGCGGACCTTAGGTTATCAGTCCTTAAAATATGATATCTAAACAATTCTGATCTCTGATATGTGTAACAACAATATGTAATCCGGCATTGTGAGCTTTTCTTTATAAGTTCTATTGCTTTCTTAACGCACATGATGACTTTGAAATTGTTTCGAAACACTTGATTTGATTCCGCTGATTTATTTATATATATTTAAAAACAACAATATGGATAAGAAAACATGAAAAAGTCGAAAAATATCTACTATATAATTTGTAGTCCGACCTGAACAGCTGTCCTCCACTTTATTATCTTATCGTATCTGATCCGACTGAGCAGACCTTTTATCAGGTGGGGGGTGCACGTGCACCCAATGCACCCCCCCTGTGTATGCACCTGCCATGAGATAAATATTAGTTATAATGAATCAATATTCTGTTCTATTATTTGATTTAAGAGAAAAGTAACTAGTAACAATAACTGTCATATTTCTTCCAAAGGTTTCTCTCCATGATGCCTGATGGAGCAGTGTTCATTGCATTCTGTTTCCTTCTGAGGTTTGTTGAGGCTGTGGCAGGCACTGGAATGGAAACTGCCTACTACATCATTGTTGCTGTTGAATTTCAAGATAAAATTGCTACTGTTATGGTGATTAACATCTTAAACTTTTTGTTTTGGTTTCCACTGTATATAGGCCACTGAGTCTCTTGACTCTAGATCTGGCTTCATTTAGTGACTTGAAAGAAACTACTTTTGTTTGTCACAATCAGGTGCATCATATTAGTGGTCTTCATGCAGGGTTTTCAAAATGTTTCAAGTAGGTAGCTGTTTTTAAAACAGTAGGCATCTATAAAAATGTAAGAGAGGGAGGCAGGGGGGGTTATTGACATGCTCCTTTAGGAAAATTCTTAAAACACCTAATATATAATTCTTGGATTTTAGAACTGGGAATATTTGACCCTATCGTACACGAGAGGGTTGTACAAAATGCACACACTGATTTCAGTTGTTGATTACTTTGATGAAATTAGAGCAGCAGTTTCCAAACTTCATTACTTTTACTAAATGTATCTGACTTTATGCTCAAGGTTAAATCTGGTGATTGACATTCCTCCATTACCATAGTAATGGATTGTTCATGATACCTTTTCTAAAATTTTACTGGTTTTTATATATTTTTTTGATGTGTTAGTTACTTTTATTTGTGTGAGTATGTGTAATATGTTTCCCTAAAACATGCACACAAGTGATTTATGTCTTCATGGGTCAATAACATCATGAGTTATTCATGACGATGTTGGTGTTATGACATATTATTGAAAGTTGCTTTAGCAGACTATTAAAACAAGGACGCGCACAGTAAAGAGTAAAGCTCCTCCCCATTTTTCTGACGTTAACATTGTTTTATAGCAAGTAAAAATGATGGCAAACGAGATGATTTTCATTACAAATATCTATATGGCACTTGTGTATTTCATATAAAATAATATCATCTAGTTGTTTTAATTTTTAAAAGAGCTCTCCTTGAAAATAACAGCTATAACTTTTAATTAATAACCATGATGTCTTTTTTGGGCTTAACTAGGGTTTAATAGATACCTTCATGGGAATAGGGCTGATGGCAGGACCTCCTCTTGGTGGGTTTTTATATGAGGTGAGCTTAAGATTCATAGACAGTGACCTTAATTTATTAAGTTTTGTATTTTGAAAAACATGGTTTGTACTATCACAATGCCTAAAGGCTCCAAGTTCAAGTTTGATCGAGTGCCACAGTGTCACATTTAAGCCTAATTACAGGGCATTGCTAACAAGGTTAGAAAAGAATGAACCATATAAAAAAAAATTAGTGTGGAGCATCAGAGGTGCCAATTTTACCACATCCACTTTTGCTGTAGTTTTTACCATGGCAAAGTACATTGTTTAAGTTTGGGCCCAGAGTTGTAACACCAAACTTGTGTACATGACTATCAGCAAGGCTTGATTACTGGCAGCTTGAGACCAATCCCTGTTGTTATATATATGCTTCCTGTCCTCCCTGGAGTTGTGGCGCACCACATCAGAGAAATCCTTCCTGCCTGACCCCCCTGGTACCTTTACCAACCCCACTTGATGTACCAGCTCAGTGACTATGCCGACAAACCTCCACATGAGCAGGAGACCATACAAACTTGAATCTACTGTCACCATCAGGGATCTAGGACCTTAAGGCAGATGACTTCGCATCCACCAGCAATAACTTGCAAGAGTTTATTGAGCATCCATCATACAAGCCCCTGGGCCATGACCTCTCCTGTAATAAGTGGGTTTTCCTCAACCACTTAAGGTTTGGGAGAAAAACTGGCTCATTCCTGAGAAAGATGATGTCACCGATTCAGAATGGGCCTGTGTAGTAAACTACCCATATCTGGCTAGAGTCCCAGCTACCACTGTGACAGCCCCACTGGCTGCACTCAATCAAATGACAACGACAATTCAGCATTTAGATTGTTATGTCTTATGATTAAAATTTGAATATTTGTGCTAATAGGTTAGTTTTGTTTAGTTTCCTTCCTGTTAGCTTTCTTGTGCTTTACACATTTAAGTGCCCTGTGAGTGGGTTTCCTGACAGTGTTTTGCATCACATTAATATTTTACCAAGAAGACAGATATTAAAGTGAAGAATATTATGTTGCCAGTTGTTTCTCCCCATGGGCAGACAGAACAGGATAATTTTCAGGTGCAAGTAGCAAAGCATTTAATAAAATTTGTCAAAAGCTGAAACTAAAACGGTAAAAAAATTTAATAAATTTCCTTGTTTCAGAATTCATCAGCGGTCCTTTGGGAAGTAAGGTCAATGTTTTAATGAAGGATTAGAAGAACTCAATCAATATTTGAAGTGTTTTCACACGTCATCGTCTTTGATTAAGTCAACTTTGCTATCTTGACAAAAAAGTCCAGAATCTGCATATTTTTGCTTCCAACTGTTAAAACCATCTGGGTTTCGCTCAAATTATGACAGGTGTGTTTCGCAACATGTGGCTCATATTTTAGATCTAGCAACCCACCAAGATCTGTCTTAGCTTAGAAATGTTTTCCTCAAAGTGAACATTCATATCTGCAGTTTCAAAATTATTTAAAAAGATTTCTTTGCTCCCCCGTGCGGAGACCAAACAATTTTCCATTGTAAAAATAGACAGTATTTAACAAATATTTAGCTGTGTCCTTTCCTTAAATACCGAGATCCCAACATTTGTTCTCGTCTTTTTCCTTTAGTGGTTCTTTCTTGTCTTTCTTGTTTAGATCGAAGACTGATTCCATGTTTGGTTATATTCTACATTTTGGCATTAAAAACTCTGCAAAAAATACAAAATCAAAACAACAAAAAACTCATAACAGTCAGTTTTTGCAACAAATAAGACAATTAACACAGAATGAGTATGTGTCAGATAGCCATGACAAAGACAACTACAGTAGAACTTTGTCATACTTGAATTCCAGCTCAACTTTCTAAACATGTACTGCTATTTGCAAACTTTATTTCGTAATTGTATTTGTTGGAGTTAAGTTTTTTTAAAAACTCTTGCTGTGTGTTTCATTAGGTTTTTCCAAACAGTCAAAATAATAAAAGCACTGGGCCATAAGCCTCGTGCTTTGATCTGTTTTCTTGTGTTTAGAAACCCAATAAAACACAAAGCCCAAGTTTTTCAAATACTTATAGTGTCCAGTGTCGTGACTGGTTGATCTAATTGTTTTGTGATTGGCTGAATTTACTCATTCTGTGATTGGCTGACCTATCTTTTCTGTGATTGGCTTGATGTGTGTTGCCTTTTCACCGTTGTTTTTCTAGTAATATATCAAACACGAGAGACAGTGTTTCATCACATTTCTAAACACTGAGAAGTGAGTTGAAAATATGACGCGCAGCGGAGTATTTTTAACGAAATTCGAGGTGTTTGGAAATGTGACGAAACACTGTCTCGAGTGTTTCATGTATCTTCTCAATCGAAACTAAAACTAAGGAGTAAACGAAGAAATAAAATCATAAAAATATATGCTAATTAAGATCACATTTCCAAACCATGGTCACGGTTATGATTTGTTTTGTTTAAACTTGATGAATTATTAATGAGTTTGAGCATACTTGTTAAAGTACTGACAAATCGTAAAACCTATTTTTGCCATGGTCAATTCAACTTGCTTTTTATTGTTTCCATTTTACTTGCTTTAAAACTGAAATAACAGCTTTATAAATGGATAATCGTGAAACATTTTGCTGATTTTTACATCTTTAGCTATCCCATTTAAGAATTAAGGGAAAAAGGATAATCTTCAGCTTGATATTCATCAAGGGAAAAACAAAAGGAATAATAATAGAACTTCTATCAAACCTTTCTTATCTGGTAATATATTAGTAAAACTTCAAAAAGCAAAATAATCAATAACAACAACATTGGGCAATGGTTTGAAGAAATAAATACTAACTTCTGTCTTCTTATTGGTTTGTAAAAAGAAGACAGAAGTTAGAAAAGCAAAATAAGTAAATCTTGTTTGTTCATTGAGTCAGACGGCCAACACTAACATTTTGCTCGCAATTCGTTTGTTGACGATCTTACTGATTCAGTTTGCAGATTCTGTGCTTAGTGACAGGACGGATGTAAAACGACGTCTTGTATTGTATTTTAATTTCCGGCAAGAGTAGCTAATTCTTTACCTAGATATGAAATTGATTTATGTTTAATTGGTTAAAGTATCAAAAAGTATATTTATTCTATCCTGTTAAATGTGAGAATCGATATTCAAGAAAAAAAAAATTACCGTAAACGCTTTACATTTAAGAAGGTAACCTCAACGTACAAATTGTATCGTGAACCTCGAACGGTAACGAATTTATTTTTGAGGTTTGCGTTTTGTGGGAAAAAACATAAATCCTTAATCCTAACAATCTATTAATAATGTTTTTGTTTGTCTAATTGCAATTACAACTTTACAGTACAGAAAAACATAATTTTATGTCATTCCGCAAAAAAAAAAAAAAAAAAAAAAAAAAAAAAAAAATTGAAA
>JANCMA020506687.1:0-10446 GCA_024336925.2 Zoanthus solanderi | reverse complement strand
CCCTGCAGTTACCTCATACATTACATTAACTGGCTGCGTTTCCAGCGTGGTTAGTCCTTGTAGTGTAGTGGTTAACAGGTCGGACTAGTAAACCGAAGATGTAGGGTTCGATTCCCGCTAAAGGCTTAATAATTGTTTTCTCTTCTTTCATTCTTGTTTTTAGAGGTTTTACGGTATGTGTGCTAGTTGAAGCAACTGAAGTCTGCACTAAGGCCACATTGATAGCGACTGTGGGAGTTGACTTGAAAGAGAATCAAAGGAACAGAATATTTCATGCTAGTGTTATAAACTTGCAGCCACCGCATAAACGGTACTAAAGGTCTGGCACCCAGAGTAATGGTTTAAACACAGGTAAGTACTGCAAATTGAAAATGAAATTAAAGCAACATTCTCATAACCTCTTCATTTTCTTCTTCTTGTTTTTCATTCTTGTCACTGCAAGTAAACAAATACTAGAAATTAAGCCTTTTGGCCATTTATTCGACCACTACCCTATATTATTAGAGTTTTAAGTTTCGGGAGTGGAGATTGGAGAGTATTAAAAAGATATTTTAGTTTTGGGGGTTTGAGAGAAGTTTAAAATTAATTTTGAAGTTAAAATTTGATATAAAATTCCCAAACTGTCCACAAACAAAAACAGCACTTGGGCATGGTCAGGAGGATGGTTCAATAATTTTCTCATTCAAGATCTCCTTTTTATCTCCTTCACTATCCACCAAAATCTCGGGTAAAACAATGTGGAACATGGTGAAAAGATAAAACACATGGGAAAATTTAGCAGTTCTCATCATCATCATTATCAACATCATCATTCACAATTAAAACGTCTATTTTGTGCCAGATAACGATCAATCTTCAGAGAACTTAAATCACTATCCACCACTTGGTACCGAGCCTTTCACGGTCTACCCTTTCTTTGTTGCCCCTCAACAACTATATCTCTGCATTTCATCACCACGTTATCATCACTGCATAGATCTCTCTAAATGGCTAAACCACCTCAATCTGCCTCCTCTAATCCTATCAAGGCCCAAATGCTCCCTCGGTCCTGAAGAAGGCTTCCTATCCTTCTTAAAGGTGACATTACAAATCCATCTTATCATTCTAGACAAGAATATTTTTAATGAAATTAGAAATTTGTGTGTTGGTGTAATAGGTCTTGCAAGTGTAAATTATTCATAGTTGTTGAAAATAACAGTTCAAATTTAAAAAATAGAGCCCAAATAGAACAATCTAATTTTTAATTCACCTTTCTTCCTCCTTGCTCTTAATGTTCAACTCTTTTCTGATACTTCTTTGCCATGCTAGAATAGATCTACAATTTACAAAGGACAAACAAAAATATTAGTTTTATAAAATTAACATCCAATCAAAATAAATAATCCAATTAAAAACAAAAATGTCAAAAGAGATCAACAAGAGCTATTCCAAAATAATTATGTGAAACATGAACAAGGAGGTTTTGCAACCAATTGTAACAGTCGTTTCCTGTATTTCTCCTTTCAATGCTGTTCCTTGCCGACATAATAAAATTTCCGAAACAATAAATATGTAAAAAAGCTTTAAAAGTGGCTTGAAACAGCCTTTGCAAAAGGCTCCTGCTTTGAAGGGAAAGTTGTTCAGTTGCTATAGTGGTTGTAATCTACGTTGTGATTGGTGGATTTAGCTAAAAATACTTAAAATAATTGGCTTAAAAGTAATTGTCCAACTGTCCGAATACACTGTCCGAATAATAATGGTTTATTTAAAAATTATCAGCCATGATGATGGGTTATTGAAAAACGACTGATTTACAATCTTGAATATTAATAAAAAATTTAAAAATAGAAAATATTTACAAGAACAATGATTTGAAAAATCATAGCTTACTGTTTAAAAAGCATTGATGGTATAAAGCTACGTTTAAAGCGTTCAGTGCAAGCATTTTGAGGGTAAAACGAGAAGAGCAATGCAAGGAAGTAAGACAGGTGTTTGTATCGCAGCACTGAGGGAAAATTAGGGGCACAAAACAGGGGTTTTCCAAAGTGATGAAGGAAGAAAAACCTTTAGTGCACAGTCCTTTGTGACGTGAATAGAGGCTAGGGAGATTCAGCGTAAATTAATTCTATTTATTTATATATCTATTTATTTATCTGATATATTTATTCATCATAAATCACATTGTATTATGTAAGTCTTTTTTATTTTGTGATGTAAATTTTCAATGATGGGTCAAATAAAGCATGTTGTTGTTGTTGCTGGCTAGTTCTAGAGCTGATACGTAAGCAAATTGAGGAATGATGATTCTTAGAGCTCTCTTAATTGTATAAATTGAAGCTTATCACTGAGACATGCAGGGAGAGAGATAACATGACATAATCAGATAAAAGGGGACGGAAATAGAATTTACTATCATTTTGAATATAATTACTTAAGTCAAGGCATAAGTGCAGTTACACCAATACTGCAATGCTAAATGAAAGAAAGCTTGTGCTGGTGGAAAAGGATTGAAATTATTTGTTGTTATATCCCATACTGTGGAGTCATTGTAGATTGACCGATAGAAAAGTCTAATTTGTTAATACTGTACTTTAGTAAACTTCAAAGGTTTTTCAAAATCTATTTACAACTAAATAATAAAAAAAAACATAATATTTATATAAAAGAAAAATATTGATATACAGGCAATGTTTAAAACTAAAAACGCTGTTAAGATTCCTGCTAATATACTTTAAAGGTATTGCTTCATGGAAATCTTAAAAGATTTTTAAGGAGGTACATTTCTTAACACCATTATTCAAAATATTCCAAAGGTTAGTTGCTCTATAGGGTAAAGTATGTTGGCCTGTTGCAGCTATGCACAACCACCAAAATAAATCTAGATGTAAGTATAATGGTTACAACTACAAAGAAACTAATACTTGCTATACAAACACCCATTACTTGCAATTAGGTTTCACTTTAAAAGTACTTAATTAAACAGGTAAAGGGTACCTGATATCTGCCTTTCCAAGAACTTTAAGGTCGTTAAAGGATTCTTTAATTTCTTCTGTTGTAAGAGGGTGTTTAAGAATTCTTTTATCATCAAATGTAAGCTACAATTTAAAAAGATATAATAATAAAAGTTAAGAGTATTCTTTGAGTTATCTTCTAAACAGCTGTGTGTAACAGTAAGAGAATGAAATGAGTTTGAGAACATTATAGAAAACGGATGGATAGGTACATAAACAAATACATAGGAAGGAAAGGAATATATCCAGGGGTTTCATTAAGGTTTGGAGTAGAAGGGCATTTGGATTTGGCATCCGGGCAAAGTTTCTACAAAGTCTTAAAAATATTAAAAATTTATAGTTGCTGAGATGCTGAAAGTAGCTGGGCAAAGCCGTCTTCACAGCCAGTCAATTTGCCCGGTGCCTGGCCCTTAATAAAACCCCTGTATATCTATGAATAGAAGGGATGAAAGAAAGGATCAAAAGAAAGTAGGAAAAAAGTAGGAAGGGAAGGAATTTAATCAAAAAAGAATTTAAGGAAGGAACAAAATAAATGAAAAAACGATATGAAGAAAGATATGAAAGACAGAACGAAGATAAGATCAAAGAATTAATGAATCAAAAGAATGTGGGAACAAAGAAAGTAAAGAATGAACAATGGATCAAAAGAATGTTGGCCAGAGGGAGGGAAAGAAGAAAGAGGAAATAAGAAAGGAGGATGGAGGAAGCAAAAGAACTAGTCAATGAAGCAGCAAAAGTCCAAGAAAACTCCAAGGGTTAAAGTATACATACACTATTGACACTACTCAAAAATTCTAGGGGTTCTTCGGAATTTATGAAATCCACCACAGCAGCTGATTTATGGAGTGTGTAGTTTCCATCTTCATATCCCTCAGCTCGCTTCTTTTTCTGAAAAAAAATGATCCTTATGTCATCAATTATAAATGTAATATATTTAAGTAGATTAATATAAATTAATCAACAAATAACGACTGATCTAAACTAACAAAAGATTTATATATCATCTATCAAATATTCCAGACATGTGTATGTCTGTGGGTGAATGATGCATCATCAGTGTTAATAATCAATTGGGATGTAGTGTGGAGCAGGAAGACAGTGGGGTGCAGATAAAGCAGGAGGGCACTGGGATGGAGGTGGAGCAGAAAGGAAGTAGAGTGTAGATGGAGCAGGAAGACAGTGGGGTGTAGATAAAGCAGGAAGGCAGTGGAATGTAGGTGGAGCAGAAAGGCAGTGGAGTGTAGATGGAGCAGGAAGACAGTGGGGTGTAGATGGGGCAGAAGGCAGTGGGATGTAGGTGGAGCAGGAAGGCATCGGGTGTAGATGGACCAGGGAGGCACTGGAGTGTAGATGGAGCAGGAAGGCAGTGGGGTGTAGATAGGGAAGGAGGGCAGTGGGGTGTAGATAGGGAAGGAAGGCAGTGGGGTGTAGATAGGGAAGGAGGGCAGTGGGGTGTAGATGGGACAGGAAGGCAGTGAGGTTTAGGTGGAGCAGGAAGGCAGTGGGATGTAGATGGAGCAGGAAGGCAAAGAGGTGTAGATAAAACAGGAAGGCAGTAGGGTATAGGTGGGGCAAGAAGGCAGTGGGGTGGAGGTGGAGCAGGAGTGCAGTGGGGTGTAGTTGGGGCAGGAAGGCAGTGGGGTGTAGGTGGAGCAGGAAGGCAGTGGGATGTAGATAAAGCAAAAAGGCAGTGGGGTGTAGGTGGAGCAGGAAGGCAGTGGGATGTAGATAAAGCAAAAAGGCAATGGGGTGTAGGTGGAGCAGGAAGGCAGTGGGTGTAGATAAAACAGGAAGGAAGTAGGGTGTAGGTGGGGCAAGAAGGCAGTGGGGTGGAAGTGGAGCAGGATGGCACTGGGTGAAGATGAAACATTAAAAAAACGTCTTCTTAGCTAAAAGTTAGGAATTGGATTGTAAAACTATCCCCTACTATCAGGCAATTTGAATATATATTGTGAAGAAGCTTGCAAGGTAGCAAGTCAGTTAGTACCTCTGGTTGTAGAATGCTTGGTTTTCGTTTTCCCTCAGGTTGAACTTCCTTGAATATGTGCTTCCAGTCTAAAATTTTTGGGTCTATCTTGTCTGGTGCAATGTATCCCTGTGGGGTTACCAGTAAATGAATCCGCATTCATTTAAAAATTGTATACAGGAGGAAGTTTATCAAAAACTAAAATATGATATAACACCAAAATAATTCTGAAGACTACATGAAGAAGGATGATGCTGGTGTTGATGATGTACAAGGATTAAGTTTGCCAGAACCCAAGTGAGATGTTCAGAGAATTCTGACATATCCAACGATGATGGTTTCAAATGTGCCAAAGATGCATGCCTTCAGGCTTTTCCAAAATCTGGCTAATGGTACGGACAATTTTCCAATTATTCCACAAAAAGAAAACTAATTCATTGAAATGATTTTTATATATTATAATATGGAATAAAACATTAACTTAGCCTTCAAAATAGCCACCTAGTTTTCCAATGTTTTGGTAGGATACACAATGTTTAACACACTATTTCCTACAGTACTCAAAATCTTTTTGAAACAAATGATTATGATACTTTTGAATCTGTAGTTTACCAAAAATCAAATAAAATGTCCGAGAATGCTGAAGACATCCAAATATGATAATTATGATTTATTTATTCATTTATTAAATTATTGACAAAAATAAACACATTAAATTATAATTAAGTTAGCCCACAGGTAGCGTTAGTGCTAGTAGAGGCAGGTAGCTTGAAGATTCAGTGAAATATTTTAAACAGTGCTGCTTCAATCACAATCTATAGTATAATAAATTATAAAAAAAAGAATATATACATATATTTAATTTTCCTTATACTTTTTTTATAGTGCCGGTGTTAATGAATATGTACTGTAGATGTACATTTACCCTATCTGTTAAAAATATGAGGATATATATCCAAACATGATAATTATAGTAAATAAATATCATGTTAGTTTACCAGAAATCAAATATTATTCCTAAGAAATCTGCAAGCATCTAGTCATGATGATGATGATAAGTATGATGATGATGATGACGTGTATGTTAATGATGATGTGTATGATGATGATGATGATGTGTATGATGATGATGATGATGTGTATGATGATGATGTGTACGTTAATGATGATGTGTATGATGTGTATGATGATGATGATGTGTATGTGTATGATGATGTGTATGTTAATGATGTGTATGATGATGATGTGTATGATGATGTGTATGTTAATGATGATGTGTATATTCCAATAATAATAATTATCATCAATTAGATTTGTTTAGCATGCTTTGCTTTATGTATATGCTATCAGTCCCAGGTAATGTTTTTTCATTTTCAAATTGTTCATACCTGGCAAACAACAAAAATTTCAGCAGATTCATTCCTGGAGGCCTGTAAAAATGGAAACAGAAAATCATAAAGGTACATATACAGTAACAATCAATGAGAAACTTATTTAATAATAAAAATATGCAAGCACTGGTATAAATAACCACAGCCCCTAACATGATTTAGAGAGTGTGCTAAGGAAAGGCTGTGCTTTTAACCTTGAGTTGAAATGATTAAGTACTGTAGATGTTCTTCTTTGATTATTGTCAGTAGCAATTAAGGACAATTAAAGTTCCAGAGCAAATACTTATTTGAAATAAAAATTAAAAATCGCCAATTGTTATGTGCTTTGACTGAGAGAATACTGTTAAAGTTCAATAGCTTTGATTGACCTGAGGTTTTGTAGAATGAACTTTTTTGAAGAGCTGTTGAAAGACCCACAGCAACGGCTGATAATCCTTTGAGCGGAAAACCTGAAAACAATCATGATATAAAGGTAATATTAATCTTACATATAAATTATATCAAATATATTATACTTTAAAAATAAATATTATCATCAGCCTATCCACTATTTTGATCTCCAAATTTTCCAAGCATTAATAAGAAGATCACTCACACAGTTAACTTTTGTCAAAAATTCTTTAGCCCTATTTGTGGGTTGGACATTTCACAACAGTTTTCAATCTATTTCCCCTTTTACTGTATCTCTACCATATGCTCAATCTGCAAACAGACTCCACTTAAGCAGGTCACTATTTGTTAGTGTTCAATTAGGTTGTTAGTGTTCTTCCTCTTCTACAATTGTCTTAACAGTCTGTTGTGATACAATATTATTAATCCATCCTTTACTCCTCTGGAAATGCACAAACCATCCTAGCTGTTTACACCTAAACAATGACTAAGGGACCGGTAAAAAATTAGAGGGGGGGGGAGGGCTGGTGCATTTTTATTTTGGCCTACCAGTTTTGGGGAGACCCTCCCCATTCCAGGTACAGAAAAAATGTTGACATCACTTTATTAATCGTTAAAAAGATATATTTTACATTCTATTTTGACAATATACTGTTTGTTCGAGTCAGGAGAGGATCTAGACTTTAGACTAAGAAGTGTCATTAAAAACCAATGTTTATATTCAACAGTCATCAAATAAAGAATGTGTTCCATATTATATTCACAGAAGAATGACTGTGACTACAGAGGAATTGTAGATTGACTCCTTGACCCCAGCATCTTTGCATAAAAAATAATGGCCCCCCTTAATGACATGCACCAAATTGTTTGACCCTCCCTTTTGTGCTTGCATGAAAAACCATGGCCTTCCCCATGTTTGCACCAGCCCTCCCCCCCCCTCTAATTTTTGACCGGTCCCTAAGCACCAGCTCCAATGAACAACTAGGCTCGAAAAGGATTTGGCTAGCTTAGCTTAAGGCAGAATACCTTCAGCTAACATTGCCTTTACAGTCATTTTTAGTGGCTGAAGGTACTTTTTAAAAGTTCTAGCACACATGTTAGTTATGCTACTTTACATGTATCTGTATATATAAAACTATGATTTCAAAGCACTAGCTTGAACATTGTTTATTTATAGCTCAATCAAGTGGCCCTACAGAAGAAAATATCAACAATAAATTATAATATCCATTAATGAGGATGCTTTGCCAATAAACAAGGAAATTTTCACAAAGTTCATACAGTTAGCACTTATCCCATTCATACCCCATGTTGTAAGACAGCATGAGCCATTTCATGTCCCAGAACAGTAGCCAATTCATGGTCATTTGAGAACATGTTCAACATTCCTGTAAAAACAAAAATCTGCCCATGCTAGGCAAAAAACATCAAGGATAGTATAAATATTTTAGAGTAAGCTAGTTATAAGCTTTGTTGTATTAACTCAAAGTTATAAAAAGTACAATCATGATTGACTACATCCTTAATTTAGGCAACTTAAGATTGAAATTTATTTAATCATTGTTGTAAGAAGATAGGACCAAAAGCCCTTG
This sequence comes from Zoanthus solanderi, assembly GCA_024336925.2. Lineage (NCBI taxonomy): Eukaryota > Metazoa > Cnidaria > Anthozoa > Zoantharia > Zoanthidae > Zoanthus > Zoanthus solanderi. The sequence goes on along the minus strand of JANCMA020506687.1, from coordinate 2,117 downwards.
TCAAAACTCTAAAATAAATGTTAACTAAAATATATGTTGCAATTTTGCAATTACAGTATAATAAAATCGTAAAATTCCGATACTAAGCCCACCGTGTATAAGCCTCGGGACGTTTAGGAACCAACTTTTGAAACGGAAAATTCCTTTCATGTAAAAAGCCCCCCTGAAAATAAGCCCCTAGGGGTTAATATCTGGAATAATTAAATTGAAACATAGCATTAAACTGAGCAGGTACTTGTATACAGTGCGTGTCCAGTAGTTTACGTTCACAGTGCTGATTATAGAACTTCACTTTTTAGTAGAGTTTTTGCCTTGGAGCATCTCTAACTTTTCGATTGTTTTTCTTGAGCTCATGAGCAAAAAACTTTGCCAGGAAATTAACATTGGGGGCAGCTATTCATGGGCTAATAGTCAGCATAAAAGGTCTCCTATAGAAATTAAGAATGAAAGGGGAAGACAGCAAATTTATGTTCAAACCTCAGCAGGGCCATCCTGGTTTATACCAAAGACCTTTTTTTTTTAGAAATTAAAAAACGTGCAATGCACTGTAGCATCAAACTTACAGGTAGGACAAAGGCATTGATCTGATCATCTGCAAGCACAACATTAACTTGCCACTTAAGGTGATCCATTTCCTTGCTTTTATTAGCTCTAATCAGATTCTGTGCAACTCGAAACACACGGATATGATCTGGATGATTAACGGGTAAGATACATTTGGCATATTGCTCTAAAATTTCTTTATGTTCTGTCACAGCAAGTTCATTCATTTGTGCATGTGTGATCGGCATAAATCTAGTTCTGTGTGTATATGGTGTCTCTTCCAAATGGAAGAAGTAGAATGCAATACAAATTCCACTCAGTCCTCCTGTGATAATAATTATCTTTTCCTTGTTGAGCATTAGAATGCCTTTGTCAACATATTTCTTCTTGTGCTGGGCTGGAAGTTTTTTCCACCAGTTTCTAAATGTTCTGCAGTAAAAATGACAAGTTATAATCAATTAGAACGTGAATTAACTTTTGTTTTAATTTTTTAGGATATCAAAGATTTTTACTCTCTTAAAATAGTTTTAGAAATACTTGTAGATATATAATTGTACTAATTGAATACTATAACTTATAGTTATTATAATTTTTTATTATAGAGTAGTTTATATCTTCACCTCTTTAAAAGCCAGTCTAAAGGTAATCACAGGAAACCCATACAAACTTCAAGAATAGAATAAGCGAATAAAAAAGTATTTTATTTACCTGAAGTGATGTTGATGTCATCTTTAAACTTCAGTGGTGATTTCAAGCCATTGTAACGACTTTTACAAAATCTTTCCCTTTGAATTCCCAACTATAAGGATAGACCTCCTCCCTTGTCTTTCCTTATACAATCTTTGTCAAAAACCTTTAAGTGATAGCCATGTTTTGAAGGGCTAAAACTAGAACCAGTTAATTACCAAAATATTCCCCCCTCCCCCCTCTCAATGTTGTTGATAGTAAAAATGAATTACCCTTCGAATGTACTCTATATTTTCAAGGCTCCCTAAGATAACCAGAAAAGTTTGCTTTTGCTCAATCGGTCCAAATCTTTTTGGCAAAGATTGTAGTTGGGAAGGCATCAAATTTGTAAGTTCTCAAACTCTTTAGCATATTTTCTTTTGTTTTCGGATGCGGGTTATCTAGCAGTGTGGGTAAAATGCTACTTTATGTTTCTTCTTGTGGCCAAAATAGAGTGGTGCGGGTAACCTGCCGTGTGGGTAATTGCCCGAAAATTATGGTTATAATACTTTAATTTATATATTGCATCTTAAACTTATGCTTAATTTTCTTACACTTAACTGGAGCTCAAACTTCAATACTTTTTAAGTCCATTTGTGTTACTAGTTTCCAATTACATGACTTGTACATAATCATATACAAATAGATATCTGAACAGACATAACTACTGTAGAAAAAAATCAATGCTGCTGAAAAAAATAGCAAAACAGTTACTGTTCATCAGCAGGATGCTTGAATTGTGTGCAATTCTACAATTGATTTCAGCTCTGACATTAAATCCTGTACCAATTGAAGAACAATTCAGGTGGAGCCACCCACTAAGTGAGCACAGTAACTGAACAACATTA
>JANCMA020506581.1:0-10447 GCA_024336925.2 Zoanthus solanderi | reverse complement strand
TTTCGAGTGTTCTACTACAGCCCTTATCAGATAAAAATGGAATAAAAAAGTCGCTGATATAAATATAAAAATTGAGGTGAGATAAAGATTATAAATACAGCTCACAAATGAACACGAAAAGAACATTTTGTTTTCTTTACCTCAAAGAACTTTCCACAGAAATCAACACGATTCTGCTACATGACTCCACATCAGAACAAATAAACCTCACAAAAGAACATGAAAGAAAGTTTTGATTCCTTTAATATCTCTCCACATAAAGAAAACACAACTCCACCACACTACTCCAATTTGATGAGGAACCACAATGCCTAAGGCTACATACATCTTTAGTGCACTCTCATTGGCTGCAGTTTTGATGCAGTTCTTAGAGCACCCTCCAATTGGCTAAATGATCCTTACACTACATCTCTTACAAGCACTCACGATTTGTATCGCCTGAATACTATCCTCGTACAACTCTATAATGCTGTCACCTCGCCAGCCTTGTGCCTTTGCTCAGCTGGCTCATTGGCAGTAATTGGAAATAGCAAATTAATTGAACATGATTTTAACTAATATAATATGTTACACATATTTACTTACTTTCTGATGTTGTCTTCTATATCAATGGCACCAAGCCCCAGTTTGTTGATGAAAGATGCAATCTATTAAAAACGTTTGAAAGGTTAACACAATTTACAAAGTAAAAACAATGTACCTTCACTGTTATTCATCTTTGAAATGGAGTCAATCTTGCAACATTTTACTCGATGTCTGCAGATACCAAAAGCTGTTTGAGGGAAACAACTAATAGATTATTAAACTTATCCTTTAGAAAAGGACTTTTGGTTAAAAACTGTCGTCTTTTTTAAGTAATTGTGAAAGAGAATTCTGAAAAACTTTCAAGCTTCAACGGGTTTTGAACCCATGACCGAGCTACAATACCTTGTAGCACTATAATGAACTGAGCTATGAAGTTACTTGTAAGTGACAACTGGGAGAGCAAGTCACTTTTATTAGTGACTCCTTCAATTTTCCTTTGAGGTGTACGATGATTTTCTGAGGCTGAATTTATACCGTGGTGTAAACAATGTTATCTATGATTGTTCTGGTTAAATATGTGATTTAAGCAACAGTAGCTTACAAGTAAAACGAATATCAATAGCACCCAATCGCTCACCTCATTCCTTGTGACATCTTCACCCGAGGTATGAACCTCAGGCTCGACCTTTAGATCAGTTGAAATGTCCACTTCTTTAAGCATTTCATAATCTTCCTGAAAGAAGTTTGATGTAAAACAGAATAAGATATAAATTATATGATGATGAAAATAACGTTAGCAGCTATACCTTGTCCCCACCAAATGCTATGACGTCCTCTAGTTTGAACTGTTCTTTATTTTCAAATTTCTTTTTCTTCGATTTAGCCGCCATCTTTAGTTTCACCACGTGACAGAAAGGTACCTGTCAGGCATTTAAGTCAGCGGTTGTCATAGAAGGATATTTTGTTTGGGTTAATTCAAAGTTCCTGCAACTTTTCCCAATTATCGTGAAGGAAATGGAGTTTCCAGAAAATCTGAAAGACCCAAAGCAGTGGGTTTACCGAGGAGAAGGAGGTGCTACTATTGTCGTTGCATCAAAGCTGGAAGATATAGTTCTTCGGTTGAAGAAAACGTCTGTCGGATCATTTTTCAATGCTTCAGAACCACCAACGAAATACTTTCCATCAATAGTAAAAAACAATTACCGCCAAGACGAACAAACATTGAATTCTGTTGATTTTCAGAAGAATGTTTTTCAGCCGCTAATGGGATGCGATTATGTTCGAATAGGTTCTCTTGTGAAGATTCCCGTAGGCTTTTTAACTGAAATAAATCGTCTCTGTTTACCAAACCGGCCCTTGCATCGTTTGGATAAAGTAATTGATCAAGAAAGTAATGTAGGGGTGTTCATGCCAGATTTCTGTTTTCTTCAAAAGAAACCTGGGACTTCTGTATCTCCACTGACTAAAAGCCGTATTAACAAGCAGGCAAACCATACAAACGTCTCAAAGGGCTCTCCAACATTTTGTGTTGAAATTAAACCCAAGTGTGGATATCTGCCCGAAAGTCCTTTTATTTCATCAGAACATAATATCAAGTACACTGTTTGTCATTACTGTATGTTGCAAAAATTAAAGGTAAAAGAAGGAAAATATTCAAGAGAAAGCTGTTACTGTCCATTAGATCTTTTTTCTGAAGACACAGACAGGGTGTTTTTTGCCCTCAAATCTCTTGTAAGAGATCCGCAGAACAATCTTCGAGTTTTTAAAGATGGCTCTCTCATCTTTTCTGAAGAGTTAGTGGAGGTTTTCTTAAATAGCAAAGATGCAATGTGCTCAACAAAGTTCCTTGAAAATGCTTTGCATGGTTTATCTAAGTCTAGCAGCTCTGCCTGTTGTACTGGACAAGGGCCAAACTCTTGTTGCCTTGGTCCAAATTGTCGACATCTTTTAGAAATTTTACTTCAAATTTTTGTTCATGACTCAAGTGTTACTTTAAGTAATGTGTCAGCAACAGTTGTGAATCATTTTTCTCATCAGAAGTGTAAGAAAAGCAAGTATGAACCTGATTTAATTCACCAAGCAAATGACAAAATCAAACAACTAACTTTCCAAGGTAGAGGAGTGTTGCAGAAACTTCTTGCCATCCAACAGCTAGATAGCCTTGATATTGAAGCTTTGCATTGCTTATACAGTAAAGTAATGAAATGCTTTTCAAAGCAACCAAAACTTAGAGAAAATCTTGGTGTAGATGGTCATTATGATTGGGATATATGGAAGTCTGCAGTTGGTGCTTCTAAAGCATCATTGGACGGATTTAAAGTCGAAAAGAAAGATTATAAAATATTACATGAATCAGTAAATGAAAGTAGTATTCGGTTATGTAGAGACATTGTGGAAGATAGAGTTTCACTTGAGGATGACAGTGTTGCATTTAATTTTGCAATCTTAAAGATTTTTCAGTTTCTAATAGCAAGCACTGCTAAGGATTGTTCAATTATGATTACTTTTCAGAAGTGCTTTGATCCGCCTTTTGATTCTCACTGGATTAAAGAAATATCAAGTGGTGACCTTTATTGTTATAACATTGACCTTGTAGATTTGGACCCCAAGGAATTTGATAGGGTACCAAAGTATTTCAAAGATTCTGTTAGAGCTGTTCAAAACTATATTTGATTAAGCTTGGAATTGAGAAATTCATAATTTTGTTGTTTAATTTTAGGGTTTGTTCAAAACTGTGAGTTTGTTTTATATACACTTTAGACAAAGTCCAGAGGAAAGTGGAAGATGACATTTTTCTAACAAAACATTACAGCAGAACACAAAATGACATTTAATGTGTACTCATACTAATAAACATAATAAAATAGAATCATTTCTACTTGCAAAAATCGACTTTTTGAGAGCTAAAGGTTTGCTGTAAGAGGAGCACAAATATCAAATCCCTGGCGGCCGCTCTCTACCTTCACTTCCACTACCATGCCTACCACCTTAACCTCTGCCACCTCTATGCCACCATTACCTCACCAATACCACCCCCATTGCCTCCAGCATAAAATCATTACCACATCAACCTCCATTACTAGCTCAAGAGGTCGGATTACAAGTCCCTCATCTTAGCTCTCATTGAATCAATTTTCCAGCCCTTTTTTTATATAGCCCAAAGAAAAAATATATAGATTTATTCTATTTCAGTTGTGAACCTTTACCTCTATATATAAAAAACTGGACTGGAAACATAAAATATCAGGTTGCTACTTGGAAGTGAAATGTTTCCCATGGGTTTCAAAGCTATCCCTCTCAAAGTTAACTTTATTTTACAGTTTCTTAAAACACGTCATTGCTCTACCAATCACTAGCCTGGCCTAAATAATAGGTCATATTAATTTGATTTTTCGAAGTACGGTTTTTTTTTGAAATTTTTAGGGTGGGTCCGTCGAATAAAAATTGCAAAGAAAGTATTTGTAATGAATACTCTAGAAAAGCGTGTCCAAACAAATTTTAATTCATAGTGTTGATATTGGAAGCGGCTTTTGATGAAATAAATAAACTTTTGATACGTTATTTTTTTTCAAAAAGCCGATTTTTTATTTATTTTTTTCATTTCTCATGAAACAGGGTTGTGCTTTGAAAACTTGGTCTAAATGATTTGTCAGATCTAGAAGAATCCGGATGACCCGATTTGTGTTATAGTCGTAGCCTGCTGTTAAAATGCCTATTGCGTTAATTTTTTTATTTCTGTATCAAAAAGTACCAGTACATTTTTAAAAGGACATCCCCGAAAAAAAATTTTGATTTGAACAAAAAGCGAATTTTTTAAAAGTTTTTAAAATCAAGAAAACTCTACATTTATTTGGTCAACCCCTTCCGCTGACCATGACGTAAATTAAGGCTAGGAAAAGTTAGCGTATTTCTTTCTCCTTTTAAGAGAGACCGGATCGAAAGAACTTAAAAATTGAAATTTTATCTATACTTATGTCACTTAAATGTTATATTGCATCTTACTGCAACACTTCTCCGGGCATTTTTTCCTGCACTACAAGAATCGGGGTTCCTTATGTACCTCACAGTCCTTGGCGATTGGTGTGCCAAAATGTTGCCGATTTTTCTTGATTTTAAAAATTCGTATTAAAAAATTCGCATTTTGTTAAAACACAAGTCAAAAAATATTTCGGGAATGTTCGTTAACAATTAGGTACTTTTGTAAAAAGAAGTGAAAAAATAAACGTTATAGGCAGTATAACAATGAGGACTACAGTCCGAAACGTCACTTTTTTAATTTTTTTTTTCAACTTACTACGGTGTATAATTTAACTACTTGTAAAACTGTTTCTAATAAAAATTGTAATTCAAGGTATTATCAACAGCAACAGTTCGTCACATGGCCTGGGATTTCGGATTCGCCTAAAGTCTTCTGTGATTATAGCTTCATTGTGGACCTGAAGAAATTAAACCATGCAGAAGATGGCACAAAGTCATTAGCTTAGCTCAATGCAAATAGTCAGATGTCTTCATGTTTCTTTTGTGAAATGTAAAATAAAAATTCTTACTATTCTTCATTTAGATGTACAATTTAAAATATCCTAATTCTAACCTCAAATGTAAAATTTCCAAAAAATTAGCATTACGCATGGAATCATAAGACTAGAAAATAAAACATTTCCCTATTCAAATATTTAGAATATTTTTATACAATAATGTTTTCATTGGAATTCAGTGATTTAAAACGGTACAATGAAGAATATAAGAAAACTCAGGCGATAGACCACTTTTATAAATGGCGGCTATTTTAGTATTCTTTTGTCTGTATTCAAGTTTGCCTTTGAGTGAAAAATCCAAAAGAAATTTTAACCCAAACGAGGCTAGCTAGACGAATTTGAATACAGACAAAATATACTAAAATAGCCGCCATTTATAAAAGTGGTCGATGGGCGACGCTGAGAGACGACTAAGGTAAGAGATAGAGAGAAAAACTTCAAATCAAAAAACGCTAAAATAATTTACAATAATTAAATTGATTGCAACCTTTTTCAAACAGAACAGAAAAAGTTGTCTTTTTGGATTTACCAAACATCACGTTACAAAATCTCATGTGATATAAAACTTCATCATGAAACAAGAAAATGCCCATAGAAACTAAATATCATAAAAACAACAATAAAAATATATGAATAACATTAAAAAACAATAATCAGTAAAATTTAAAGGTAACACAAAAGTAATGGAAGAGCAACAAAAAGTACCAATCATCGAGGCTTGGGAACGAAGCCGACACGGACAATATCACGTGAGCATGGACGGCCACCAGTCCAACGAACAAGTACCTGCAAGAGGTGACAACAACCGTTTTGAAAATTCGTGCAGTTATAGAAATGAGGAAATATAATAATATTATATAATATTAGCAAGCATTTTGAAAACGAAACTAACTAAGAAATGTCATTGGTACAAGAAAAACTGCAAAGTTTTTAATGTATAGAATTTCTATTCAAACTGTTTCAGATGCATAAGAGAATGTTATGTCTTTGACTTTAACATACTTGGACATAAGAAATCAACCATGAAACTGTAATGTGAAGTTTTGGACTTCATAACAACACAAGCGCTAGGTGTATGTCAATCACAACGAGACACGGTAAGGCAGCAGGAATAAAACACCTTAAAAGGACAGTGCATAATAAATCTTGGAACATCAAAAATATATTCATGCAAGACGAACATGGCAAAAACTTCAGACAGGGCGAAGTTTTGCACAAGCAAGCACAGTTTAAAAGAGCTTTCTCCAAGTTCTTCTCAGATACAAAAAACGATAGAAGACAAAGAGGAAAGCACTTCTAACATCTGTTTCCGATGTGGATACATTCTTGAAGAATCCTCTATGTGTTGCTTTCTTGGTCCCGGAAAACCAGTTTATGGGCATCACAGGCGAACACATATTATATATTTATTTCTCTTTTTGTGTTTTATAATCATCTCATGCATGTCATATGCACCTCAAATTAATTACGCTATTAACACCTTTACAGGGTTTTGCAGTGAGTCTATTCCAGACGTAGTTTGTGGCACTTTGGTACCGTTTATGTTCATTTACAGGATCAGTTTGATTATGGCCGGATTTAACTTGATAATGCTTTTACTCCTTTGCAGAGTCCCTTCCACAGAGAGCAATCGAGCTCAGTTTCACTCGGCCTTTTGGCTTCAAAAACTGGCACTACTCGCTCTTCTTGGGTTAGGTGCTTATTTCGTTCCTCATGGAATTTTTGAAGTTGGATGGTATTACATCGGCCTCACTGGCTCATTTTTTATGTTACTGCTACAACTGGTGTTTATCATCGATTTAACTTATGCTTTAAACGACTTTATGGAAGAAAATCAAAAAGGATTGCAGTCACTTGCCTGTTTCTCAATGAATAAGCTTGCGACAATAGTCATGTATTGCACATCTACATTAATGGCGGTTTTCCTATACATCGTGTTTCGCAGGCCTGATGAATGCAAAATGAATTTTGTGCTGATAACGGTTAATGTAATTCTTTGCGTTATTGCATCACTGGTTTCTGTTCTGAGCAAGGAACACAATAAATGCCACCTGCAGACTTCTGCTGTGACTGCATACACGATTTACCTCACATACATTGCTTCGAGTTACGAGGATGAAGAATGCTCATCATCTGGTATATTTCGCATAAAATCGGACCAAATTGCCAGTGGACAGTCATTATGTAATGTAGTTTTGTTATTTGCGCTTTTAATTTATGCTTGTTTGCGTAAAAATCGACCGTTTTACCTCCACTTTAAAAATTTAGTCGTCTTTCGAGGTGGCGAGAACCAATTGCCACATGATAAAGGAACTGCAACGACAAAGGAAATTGAGAACAAAGAGGAAGAAAGACAAAATAGTTTTTCATACAGCTACTCATTCATTTACTTTGTTTTCCTATTGGCAAGTCTGCACGTCATGATGTGCTTAACAAATTACTACAGTCTCAAGTTTGACGGAGATAGCTTGGAGCTATCGACAAACTGGGGAGCTTTATACATGAAAACGTTTGAAAGTACTTTAGTGATTTTGTTGTACATTTGGATGTTGCTTGCTCCGATAATCTACCCGAGTGAAGACATCACAAATGTACTTCTTCTTTTAAAGACTCTAACAAAGTTTATCTTTAACTCTTTATTTAAAATGCTTTTTAGTGCATGGCCGTTTGGAAATCAGTCAAGTTCTGCTCGATTTGTCTACACTTTTTTCTTCTTGGTTGGAACTTTAACCTCTTGTGTAATGTACTTACCGCCAATGCGTGTAACACTCGAATCAAATCCCTATTTCTGTAATAGAATCAGTAAGTTGGGAAACTGTCTTAGCATGGACCCTGCTTATCTTGCTGTGCATAGAATTTGTCTTGCTATGACGGCATTTTTCTTACTCTTTACACTTATTCTCTTTTCAGTTGAGTATTACACCGATCCTCGCACGTTGATACAAAATGGCCTTTGGGTTGTAAAATTTGGACTGTTTTTTAGCCTCGTTCTCTTCACGTTTTTTATTCCACTAGAATTTAGTCGGATCTGGATGTATATTGCTCTTTTAGGGACTTTCATATTTGTTACAATACAATTGTTTTTTCTTTTGGACTTGACAAAACGATGGAACAGTTCGTGGGCATCGAAGGCTCAAGCAACTGGACAGAGAAGATGGTTTTACATAATTTTTGTTGTGACTATTATTCTCTACGTGGTATCATCTATTGCTATTTTCATTTTTTATTTCTTTTTTACTCACTCTAAACACTGCCGGACCAACAAGATGTTTACTACAATGAACTTAGTCCTTGGTGTCATAGCAACGTTAGTTTCAATTCACCCAAAGGTGTATGAGTGCGGCCTGTTGCAGTCTTCTGTTGCTACTGCTTACACCACGTACCTGACTTGGTCGGCTGTATCTTACAACCCAAACGAAAAGTGTAACCCGGTCGCAGCATACGTGTCACAAGTAGACATGAGACCAAGTTTAAGCGTCCAGGCCATTGTTGATTTAATATTATTGGTTATGTTAATTATCTATTTCAGTATCTATGCTATACCACTGACCAGTACTGCAAAACATCTGGCCAAAGCATATGCCAAATTCGTGTGTAGGTGCAAAAAATTGAATAAACGACACGAAAATCTTGCTAAAGACCCCTCTGAGGTCTCACCATTGCGACAAGCTATCGTTCTGGAAACAGAAGAAGGTGCACATGGTGTGGGGGTCTCTAACAGAGATGAGGAAAAGGTTCCATACAGCTATTCCGGTTATCATTTTGTTTTTCTGATGGCATCAATGCACTTAGCTATGATACTCACAAATTGGTACAGTCCGAAAGATAATTCCCACATAAAGCTTACAATGAACTGGGCGACAATGTGTATCAAAATGATTTCCAGCTCTTTTTGTATGTTGCTGTATATTTGGAGTTTAGTTGTGCCTTTGCTGTTGCATGGCTGGGAAAAGAACTCTATCTAAAGACCTACCCGAACAAATTCTGAAAGCCGTACCAGTACCAATAAACTTGATATTAGAAAAAAAGAAAACAGGTCTCAAAGGGTTTCGTGAAGTCGTGTGAAAAAATGATTTTGGAGGACCTAAAAAAATATCGAAAAGTTATTCTTATATATACTCATAGGCTTTAAAAAAATTGATTTTTTTAAAAAGTAATTTGCTCTGCGAAGCCGCTGTTGTTTAGTTTGTAGGCTCAACAACTTATAGTACATTTGTATTCAAATTGTGAGAAATGAGCAATGATCATTTTCTTATCCTGTTTCCCAACATGCACTGCATGCATTTAATCGTGGGCTCAAGGTCGGCCACAAAAGTCGGGAGTTTTTTTTAAAAGCAATTTTATTACCCAAAATGAATGGCAAAACATATTTGACTATGGCCGCACACGCTCCAACACAACACATACTTAGCAATTAAATTCGGCACTTTCTACAATTAACTAAATAAAAAGACTAAAAATATTTATTGAAAGTCTGGAAATTCGAAGCTAATTAATACAATTTTGCAAAAAAATTTAAAAACTGAAAAATGGCCATGGTCCCCCTAAAATAAACAATGTCACGTAGGAAATAGCGGTCAAAATATTCAAACTCCAGTTTTTAAAGAAATTCTTATTTTATACATTGCTCTTTCTCTGTGCTATCACCTCGCCAAATAAAAATAATTGTGTTTGGGGCAACCATAGTGCTATGTATAAACTAGGCCTAAGACAACTCAGCGTTGCACACGCCTATTTTTATAGAAATGTGAGAGGTTTGAAAGTTTTCTTTGTTCATTCTTATACAGTATTGTTGAAACATACATGTGCAACAGTTAAAACTGATCGTACGAGGAACTTTGAAATATTCTCGTGTATATCATTTGGGTCAATAGTAGATATAATAATAAACGGGAAGCAGCTAGTGCTAATGTGTTTTTACTGTGTGCAGATTGTGAACATAAACTGCAAGATTCATTAAAGTTTCAACTAGAAACATTTTCACTTCGTTTTTCCAAGGTCAAGTCTTCGTTTTTCCGGTCTTCATTTTCCCTACACCCGGAAGAAGATATCAAAAAAAAAAAAAACAAGATGGAAGAAAACATAGTATAGTGTAGGTAAATCTCTTAGTACAAGATCTTGACATGAGTATATACGTTTTTCGATTTAAAAAAAATACAGATAAAAGCCATGGTTTAAGTATCGCCAAAATGTAATTAAACTTTTAAATCAATTTTTAAAGTTTTTGAATTTTGAAGACTTCAACTTTAGGTCGAAAAAGGCCCTTTCTATTCTCTTTCGCTTCGCTCAGCCGAATAGAAAACATTTCATGCATTAGTAACACACACAGTTTGGAGGAGTGCCGTCCAGCGTAGGTCCGTCCGGCTAGTTTATTTGAGTACTCGCTC
>JANCMA020506475.1:0-10447 GCA_024336925.2 Zoanthus solanderi | reverse complement strand
TTTTTTTCAGGGCTTATTCTTTAAATTGCTATAATTTATGTAAAATCCCTCTCGCTGTTTGGATATTCTTTAATCTATGGTGATGAATAATTAACAATTATTTACCGAAGTGGAAGTGACACTAAGGGTGAATAATTGTTTAAGTACATACCACACAAGCTGAATAAATAGCGGACCAAAGAAAATCTTTATTTCTAACAATACACCGACAAATGGTCGGACGACAAAAAAAAAAATCGCGTCGTGTAATGCACACCCGCGCTTACAAAGTCACATGATACGGTAAGTCAGGTGATTAATTGAATGGAAACGAAGTGAAATGAAACGAAAGTCTTAAAAAGTTTGACGATTTTCACTAAATTACATGTTTTTTGGATCTCCGATAATTGAAAAAGGCTTATTCAGCGTGGATTTGTCAGGTGTCGATATCAAGGTCTGTCCGAATAGCGGTAAGCGATTTTTTATTGTAAAAAGTTACGTGTCGCCTTCTTGCCGACAAATATAACCTTTGCAGGCACTTGTTAAGTTGCTGTGGTGTCATTTCCTCAATGGTTGAGTTAAATTCCTGTCGTTGGTGAAACCAAGCTGCAAAACATTAGATGTTTCATTGTTTACATTGTAGTTTTAGTGCTCGATAGTTTCCGTAAACAAGGCATTGTATTTCGATTTTTCGCCTTAGAATATGAGGTTGAAAACATTAAATAACTTACCATCAAATACTGTTACACCAAACTTTGTTGCAATTTTTGTGTTTTTTGGTACAGCTTCCTCGTTCATTGAAAGAATATCCTCTTCGGAAACCGAAGCGAAACGGGAAGTCATTTTGTTTTTCTTCGCCTGCTAGCCAATCAGAGTGCGCGAAAAGTACTATTCACTTGTGCGGTATACACTAACAAAACATATTTGCAATTATATAACTGTAAATGGTGGCGCAGCAAAAATAGATTTTGTAAATGAATTAAGTCTTAAAAAAGAAAAAAAAGGCTAGCAGTGAAGTCTAACATTTCAAAATATAGTAAATAAACCTTTCTGTTTTTGTTGACACAATGTCAAATTCCTAACCAAGGACACGATAAATGCACATCACAATTAACTATTCCAGCAGAGATGATTAACTTAATTGGTTATTTACAAAGCGTAGCGATCACCAAATACATGACTCGACGGATGACGGAGCAGGCTTTGGACTCAGGTCTATAGCATTCCAATGCATCTGTCTCTCTAAAAAGTAAAATAAGTTAGAAGAATAAGCATTTTAAACTCTGCTTGTAAACAAAGACATGAAGGGATTGATCTAGATGTCTTAAAACTAAAAGTTTAGAAACTAATATGTTTCTCATCTGGTAAATATACTCCACCAGTTTTATAGAAAAAAACAACAACATTCGTTTATGAATTTATTTAGTTTCTGTACAGAAAACGTTTGTAACATAAAGTACTACGAAAGCATTGCAAAGTGTAACAACACTCACTCTGTTTCCTGACAGTAGGTTGGTTATATATCCAAGCCCCCCCTGACTATCTTAATGTACCAGAACTCGTCGCCTGCAGGTAGCCAAACGAATTCAACTTAAGGCCGTGTATGGCCTTATGAGTTTTGTTGCTTTCACTGATATTTTACGAGTGCTTTTTTTTTCTATAAAACTGGTGGCGTATATTTACCAGATGCTAAGTTGTTAGTTTTAAGATATCTAGATGAATCCCTTCTTGTCTTGGTTTACAGGCAGAGTTAATCATGCTTATTCTTTTAACTTATTTTACTTTTTAGAGAAAAGGTTGTATATGGCTTGCTTTTGTAGTAAGTGTTTATATTTGCGTTTTCAAACTTAGTTGAATTCCATTTAATTTTAGCCGTTTCTATAAGAATTTTAGTTAGTTTCGTTTCCGGATTGCCAGTATCTAAAATTTTATCAGTGTTGGTAAAATAATCTAAACGTTCTTGTCGGTATCATCAGACCGGCCACAATAATCCAAATTCTGATACTTAGACCTTGGTTTTTGAACCGAAAGGTAATTACTAGCTTGGTTAATTAAATGAAAAGTTGATTGTGGCTGTTTGTTTGGCTGAGATTCTTAATGGTTTCCGAGGCATTGTATAAATTGCTGTGTTTTGACACAAACAGTCCTGCATATTTGTCACATCAAAATGAGTTCCAGATGACCATTTGCGGCTTTATGAGCTTATTATCACCTCAATTGGTCAACTTAGATGAAAAAAAAAATTTACTGGGTGGCAAAAAGCGACATTCCGTCTGTTAAAAAACAGAAAGAAACCAAATCTTTGTTTTCAAAACGTGATGTTAATCAAGGTATGATCCTAGCCTATGAGCGATCGGGCCTTAGCCTTTCCATGTTTACAGATTACCAATACATCTTAAGTGATTAGACACTATAACAAAGCAGTTTAAAGGATTAAAGCTTTTTGAAGCGTTTGTGATGTTCAATGTTATTATCTCATCAAACACAGAAGACTCGTTTAAGCCTCTAGCAATGATGTGAATGTTCTCCGCTTTGTGTCAACAATGCGAACAATCTTTCACAGCCACAGGTTTTTCGTTTCATTGAGTAAAGTCATATCTTTCTTTTGTTAAGAAAAGCTTATCAAGCGTTCTGAAAACTAATGAAAACAATAAACACATATACTTTCACAAAATATTATGTACATCCTACAGGTGCCTAGCTGTGATAATACATTATCAACAAGAACTTGAACAAAGCGCAATGGAGACAAGGCGCTAGCCGATTGCATATACATATAAACATTCAAACTACACACGATAGTGAAAAAAAACATTAAAAACTTAAATCGCTCGTGTTAAAGGGTACAAATAAACCTAACTATCTCATTTTTATCTTAGGAAAGAGTGATGAAAAATAAAACAACATTTTTGAATAACTTTTGAATATTTTAAAAATATTTTAAAGCTCCAGCATTCTATGAAGCTTGCATATCCTATTTTTGGGTATTAGAGATGGTCCAGACTTTTCAGTCCATTTGTTTTATTGCTTCCACGGAAACTTTCATATTTTATTATTATCAATTTCTTCATTGCAGAACAGTAACAAACGAAAATTATAAAACCTGCAAAAATATGACATACATACAGCAAGCAACAAAATATATATTGATTCATGCATAGAGGATACAAACACACATATTTCCTTTGAGATTCGTAGGAAAGCAAATATTAATAATTCTAAACATTTCACGGAGATGTTTTTAAAAGTCAGAATAAAAATGTTAGAGGAATTAAAAGGTTGCTAGAATGTTTGAATAAAGCTAAATACTATTCAAGTCTTTAAAGTATTTCACAGTAAGATATGAAACATATTTAATTCAAACAGACAAGTTTTTGCTTTCCTTGTGTTGAAACTCGTTCAAAGGTGAAAGTTATGTACAAATTGCTTGTATAAAATCTTTTTGACCTAATAATTTTCTAAATTCTTAAAGTAAATGCATGAGTGTATCTGACCTTTTCCGTATATCTGCACTGAACTAACTTGCCAAAAAAAAAATTCTTAATTAGACTATTAGTGAAAACAAAAGTCAAAACTGTTTATTTGCTTCAGTGCTGCCAATACGCCATACGTTGCCAATTATCAAAAGTGATCTCTATTCCTAAACAATTTGTAAAACCACTTACCGCCTTAAGCAAACTCAAACAAAACGTGCAAACTCTTCGTTGTGAAGCCCCCGATGCTGTAGAGCTTAAGTTATCGCAATGGTCCGCCGGGACGTTGGGACACTGAGTGCCACTGACGAGTAATTGTCCTAGATGTGCTATATAGCTTGAAGCAAGACGTAGCGTTTCTATCTTGGACAGTTTCCTATCCGAAGGCTCCGTGGGAATAAGCACTCTTAGATTGGTAAAAGCTGAGTTTACACTGTGCGTTCTGTTTCGTTCTCTAGCATTGGCAGCTTGACGTTGTTTACTTAAGCCAGTGAGACGAGGTCTTCGTCGTCTCTTTTTGTTCTTTTCTGGCACGCTCACTTCCAGATTGGAATTTTCTGAATCCGAGCTATCATCTTTGGTACCATCATCGGATTCTTCTGCAGTACTTTCGTAAACTTCTTCTGATTTTCTCTTTCTGGTCTCCATTTTGTAATAGAAGCAAAACAATACTTTTTAAAATATAACTGAAGACTGTTCCGTGTGGCACTTCATTGCATTTGTTTTACGCTAATTGAAAATATTTAACTACATATAAAATCAAATAAAAGGTACAAAACGGATAAACTTCGATTCTAAGTATCCCTTTTTACTATGTATAAATGGACTATTACTTCCATTTAGCCAATCACCTTCTAGATATTGTTCGGTATCAGTTTCTCAAAACAGGGTATAATCATGGATCATTTACAGAGAGGTCGGAAAATAGAACAGTTAATTACTCAGAGACCTTTGGGGCACATTTTGTCATCTCGAACGAGTTTCATCAATCATTCTCAGGACATCGGAGCTTTTCACAAAAGTGTGAATCACTTTTACGCAGCATGTGATAGAACTTTGATATTTCCACTAAGTTTGACATACGTTTTTAATTTTCGATACCACACATTCACTTAGCAGTGGAAACCAAAGTCATATGCCATTTTCATGTTTCCTGTTAAAACAAGACAACTTTGAGGGTTCTTTAGATGTTATTGAAATAGACTTTGGACTAGCACACAGTTTGACAATGTTACGAAGGACTGCTCGAATAGAATGCTATTTGCCTATCATAAAGTTCAGTCCTTGACAAGCAAATACAAAACACGAAAAATATTTACCCCGTTGGTTTTCATCAATTAATACTTATTTACACGCGGTGACCCTCACAAAATCTCAAGTGTTACACTCACTTCAAAAGCTTGTTCTAATACCATATCATTTTAACTTTGACCACCAAATGTTTCGTTTAATAGACCTGTCTAATAGCTTCTTCATTTAACTGGAATCTTTGAACGCATTCAACAAATACTGGTTTACTGCCAAGTTTGATTTTCAATCACAGTGTTTAACAGCACAATGCCACTGGTAAACTACTGTCTGTAAAATTCGCTAACTCTAATCCCAGACAACATAAACAGCAAGGCAAACGAAAGTAAACACACCTTTCTAACGGCATCTAAATCAAGATGTAAAGGATGGCAACACTTTCTAATTTGTGGCATAACGGTTTAGGCCTTTACAGCACGTCGCAGTCTAGCCAAAGGCGAAACAATTTGCTTGAAGTGGTTATAATCAGTTCAAGAACATACAGTCTTTGCGGTGCTGAGTAGCGGTCAACGTTATCTTGCGAAAGACGAAAACCAGATCTTATGGACTGTTTTATCCAACCGCTCGAGAACACGCACTGTATGTGTGACGTCACCGCCGCATTACTGTTTCCGTAGCATGGCACATGATCAAGACATGAAAATCGGTTTTCTTGACAGGAACTGAGGAAATGGTTTTTTCGAAGTTCTGTCAAAATAACCCGACCACATAGTTTTTATAAAGAAAGTTTTTTTTGGCCAAGGCTGAAGACATTTTCAGTTTTTCAATATATTTGAGGAATTCAGTCGCAAAGCTAAATATTAAATGTTCCTAGAAAAGGAATGTTCTTCTACCTATTAATTGCGAGTAAAGCCATTTATCCATTACTAAAATTTTTGTAATTATCAGTTGGTGCATTTATGAAAAAGAATAATTGAGTTCCTGTCTCCCGTACGGAAATTATCTATCTAAACATGCTAGCACTGAAACTAATCATACTGTATGTTTACCTTTTGACTAAAAAAAATTTAAATTTAATAATTGTGAAACAGAAAAATGGTCTGCCGTACTGACCATATTTGTTTCATTATAGCTGCCCGGGGTTTTCCGAGTTTTCCGATTAATACTGCGGTGGCCCATATAGGACATGGACCAGTCTATACAAAGTAAAAATTTGAGTTGTGTAAAAATTTTGCATCAAAATTCGAGTTGTGAATTGTATTCTAACGCATAGACTGGTCCATGTCCTATATCGGCAACCGTAATATACACTCTTTTATTTTTATAAAAATAAAATTGCTAAAATTGGCGAAGTTTAAATAAGAATATTTAAATTGTAAGAATAATTTCGAGGATGAAAATTTAGTTTTGTTAATGAACATAACTCTTTGTATGCAAAAAAAAAAAAAAAAAAAAAAAAAAATTTAAGGTCTAGACGAGAGACAACTATATCTGATTCTAGCCGCTTCCGATATGCATGCCCTTTGCATCACTGTTCTGTGTGGTGATCGTCAAGAGCATGTAAAAAATGTGTAACTATAAACTTTTCTGCACAAAAGCCACGAGGGACGAACTCCTTTGCATATTGAATGGCTGTAACCGTTAACTGCTACATTATATCACTATGAAACATGATACGGATCTACAAATATTTTTAGCCTTAAATAGTCAGATAAATAAGAAAACCAAGTTTCTGTCTAAAAACAATATCCTTAAAAAAAAAGAGAAAAAAAAAAAAAAAAAAAGGAGTGTATTCTGCATGAAGGCCATACTCGTAAAAATTACGTCAAGGTGCAACTTCGGGTGGGTAAAACTAAAAGCCCTGGTTGATGAAGGTGCGAACACTATTTGAAACAGACGTTCCTGAAATTTTTACTAGTAAATTAAAATTCACATTTTAGCTGTCATACTAGCCGAGAACATTATTTTTACGATTGTCGGCTGAAGGAGGGAGTTCTATGCCAAATGTCAGCCTTACCTATGTTCTGAGTATGCATCAGTTTTTGCTACTTTCAGCCTCAATCAGTCCTAAGATAAAAATTCTCTGTTGCGCTAGCGCTGGTTTGATCAGACTGCAACCTTTTCATAGGCGTCTCCAGGATTTCTTGAGAGGGAGTCGACTGAAGGGCAGGGATTCTTCGAGCGTCGAAGGCGGAAGCAATTTAGAGGGGTCCATCGGGGCATGTTCCCCTGAGACATTTTGTATGGGAGGGTGGGCACTTTGTCAGTCAAATACGGTAATAAAAATAATTTGAATGTCAAAATAATCTCATTAATGAGATTATTCTAATAGGCTTTTTCTGAAAGTTAAGGAGCATTTCCTTTTATTGACATCTTTAAAAAGGGGAGTTGTTCTCGTTTGACGACCCCCTCCCCCCACCTCGCGAGGCTTGACAAGAACTAAGCTTTAAAGACGTAAGCTTTACATAAGGAATTTGATTGGCTGCGAGGCGGACAATGGTGCTGCAGTGGCAGAATAAGATAGAATTTCTACTGCTGTTCACGTCCAAATGTTTATTGAACCCAAACGGCAACTAACAAATCTTCTCGCTACCTAGACGAAATCCAGATCTTGCCAAGATGTAACTCTAAACCAAATTGGCAGCCCAAACTCCAGAGCTGTTCAACTGTCTGCTACGAGCTGTCACAGTACGAAAAACCGAAAGACAAAGTAAACAGCGATAGTGAAGAAGCCAAAGTTCGTGGCAAAAGAAAACAAGAAAAGCACTAAACAGCAACAAAAGACCACGCTCACAATCAGGGAAAATCAAACGAAATAAAAGTCAATAGAGACGATAAGCAATCGTAAACTGCACAACGACAAGAAAACTTGCCCGACCAGCGAACCTTCGCTACACCGCACGGGCGACAGTTATAGCTAAAGAAAAAGACTTCGAGCAGGAAGTTTAGCAAACTAAAAGACGTACAGAGCAAAACGATCTAAAATAGACAGCTATCAAGTTTCACTATCGAGACACTGATTGATAGACTCTGAAGAAAGCGAAAACGAAATTTTAAAACGCAATCAATTTAACGGAAATGGATGTAAAAATAAGTTTGAATCGTTACAACAAGAACTACGCAAGTTAAAACAATTGTTAAAAGATAAGAGTACAATAAAACAAGAAAAACAAAAGCTCCAAAGTCTGAATATAAAGTCAATAACTGCTAAGTTAATAAAGGCAAACAAAATCATACACAAGAACCCAATTATAAATACCCGAAATATGCATAATGGATCAAAAACGAAACTCAGATCAATTATTTCCAAAACGAAAGTGCGGAAAATAGGAAGAATGAAACAAAAACTTGGAAAAGATAAAAATAACTGAAGGTAAAAAAAAAAAAATACAAAAACAAAAAAACCAAACAAACAAAAACAAAAAACGGACATTACATACAAACATGTCAAACGAAAAACTTTTAGACGAAGAAATCAGTTTCATCGCAATTAGGCTTAAATTTGTTCCCACTCAAAAACCGAGCAAGCGAATACTTAGAAAACAAATAATGACTTTACCGATTTTGCAAGAAGAATGCGCAACCGATAGGTATTACATTACCCAACGAGGATAACGACGGCAAAGAACAGTCGTAAATACAATAACTGAACGTTGGAATGCATCGAGCTCGGCACCTGCATGTAGTTGTTGCTACAAGTACAACGTGAAAAGACGTAACAGAAAAACTGACTTTCTCAATATTTATTTAGCTTCATGGAGAAACGTTTAATCGTTTTTCTATTTACAAAGTTTAAAGCAAAGAAACAAAACCTTAGTGACCTGCACAAAGAAGTAAAACAAAAAACAAAAAAAACAGAAATGTGAGTTTTCTGAGCCGTCGTCGTTTGCGTTTCCGTCCTCGTTTCTTAAGCTCCCTAATTTGCAAACAAAAATAAAAAAAGCCACCGTTTCACGTAAAATCAGACAAGAATCATGAATTGCACACAATGTAGGCATTCTGCTGATGAACAGTAACTGTTTTGCTATTTTTTTCAGCGGCATTATAGCTATGTCTGTTCAGATATCTATGTACCAATCACGCAATCCGTTGCCTTAGAGTTAGAAAGCTATCTAGACTAAGTTAAATTAGAACTTTCAGAAGCCACATTTGTCAAAGCAAATACAAAAATCAGCCTTAAGCTAAGAAAGCCGACAAAGAAACAACCACATTAATAATGAATAAGGAAGAAAAAAAATAAAAGAAGGTCAAATCCAACTGGTTAACACAGACCATTGCAAACCTATTGGCCACCCCGTCATGATTAGAAACACTGCTGCAAAGGTAGAGAAAGTAATTGAAGAGATGTATAAAAACTAATTTATTGACAGAAACAAACGAATGTATTCTAAAAAACACAAAACCCCGCCGCGTTTCATTCTCAGATAATACTCATTCAAATTCACAAAGTAACATGTCGTACTTGCAACTGTATCAATGGGTTGTGCAATGGGCACAAAAATAGCTACTGGGCGAAATGGAGGAGCTCTGAAATCATAAAAAAAAAGCGATATAAAACAACTAGAGTGGAAACAATCGAAGCGGAGTTTACACGAGCAAAGTTTCTATAGCAAATTTTTCGCCAAATAAATGCAATATGTCCGTGTAAATTGAAAACAGTTTCCTTCGACAAAGTTTTCTTTGCAAAATAAATTTGTCCGTGTAAATTAAGAACAGTTTCTTAATTTCGGCAAAGTTTTCTTTAGCAATTTTTTTTCAATGTAAACGGTTTACTTCGGCAAAGAGTTTCTTTGACAAATTTTGAATTTTATTTGGTGTTGAAGTGATCGGCTGCTGACATAATTTTTGTCAAATAATTTACACGGACGTTGCTTCCGATATGGCAAAGGTTTGGCAAAGAAAAGCTGGCATACCAGTTTTTCAGAAAATAGCTGTGCCATAGAAGAATTGACAAAGTTCCATGTTTACACGGGCAAATTGTCTTTGTCAAAGTCAACTTTGCCAAAAAAAACTCCGCTTGTATGAAACTCCGCTTTATTGGCGATATAGCATTGTTCGAATTCTGGACTATATACAACAAAGATGAAGTCTATAAGGTCGTAACTCTTTAAATACAAGAAACATAAGAAAATACAGTGCTTGATGCAATAGGGGTGGGCCTCTAAAATTAAAAACAAAAATTTCACCAAAATAAATAAATGAGAAACTTGCATGTCACATAATTACAGCCGTCACGTGAAACATCACTCATTTACATAATGGATTTTAGACTTTTGCTTCGTTTTTTTCTGCACTGATTACTGATTTTCTGATTACGCTCTTCAAATCTTCTGAAATCTTGTCGCGTACTTCATTAAAAATTCAAACGTCAAGGTGACCAATTATGCGACCAGCCAGAGAGGGCAGCGGACAGGCACTTGACATGCAATTATGAAATATCACCTCCCCTAGACAGATCTTTTGATTAATACTGCTTTTAAAACTGATTGGTCACGGACACACAAAGAAACTCCAAAACTGGCAGGACCCAGGGGAAGTGATATTTCAAAGTTGTCCAGCACCTGGCCGCTGCCCTCTATGATTGGTCGCATAATTGGTCACCTTGACGTTTGAATTAAAACTAGAACCACTTTGTGGTTATTACCGTGCCTAGCTTAGAGTTTTATTAAGTCTGTTTAGTCCATGCCAACGGGCTCATTACATAAACTCAGTTTTATAGATTAAGTGAAATCATTCAAACTTTATTT
>JANCMA020506369.1:0-10447 GCA_024336925.2 Zoanthus solanderi | reverse complement strand
CATCATTATTATCATCTCCATTGGTCATCATCTTCACCACCATCTTAACTCATCATCTTCATCATTATTATCATCTCCATTGGTCATCATCTTCACCACCATCTTAACTCATCATCTTCATCATTATTATCATCTCTATTGGTCATCATCTTCACCACCATCTTAACTCATCATCTTCACCATTACCATCATCGTTATTGAATTGTTACACATTTTGTCAGTTAAGTTTTATATTAGTATTACATTTAAATAAGGAATCATATTTGCAGTATCTTGATAATTTGCAGATTCTTTGTAACGTGATTAGGTATAAACTGCCTTTAAAAACATTAGTAATATTTAATGTAAACTTCTATTTTCTGTTGGATCTTGGTTTGGTACCTTGGAATGTATTTTATAGCGCGTCCATTACCCTGGTTGTAAAGTTTTCCCAGACTTGCTGAACTTAATAATTTTGTGAACGTGAAAAAACACTCTAAATCCTCTCTACAATCCAGGACATTGCACTATAAAGATTTTATGTGAACATAAAAAGCTGTGTTGGTGTTTCTACAGAAACGGTTGTAGTTTTTTGTTTAACTGGACACGATGGAAAAAGAAAACTAGTGTCCAAAACGTCAACGTTTTGTTTTCTTTTTCCACAGTGACTTGACTTTGTCTTAAACCCTTTCACTCCAAGTGGATCATAGGTTGCTCACAAGTTTCTCCACTTCCTCCTAACCCACGCAGCTGTCTCTATCTGCTCTGAGGTCAGACCAAACGTTTGCACCTCTTTCTCGAGTGATCGCAGCAAAGTGGTCCTCCGTCTGCCTGGCCAGTGCCTCCCTTGGGGGTTCCATCTAAGAGCATAGTGTGTGGTTAATGTTCCTCTGCTCCCTCAGTGTATGGCGTAGCCAGTTCCATTTCCTTCGTAACTTACCTGTACGTGAATCTTCTCCTGATTTCCTCTCTCCCAGTGTTCCCTGTTGGTGACTGTCCTCCCATGCTTATGCACAATATGTAGTGTAGGCAGCGGTTTGAAGCTAGTACCAAAATCTACAACTGTATCTAAAGATTTTACATCACCCCTTTGAGTTAGTACCAAGTGAGTGTACTTATGAGTCGAATTCTGCTAACAACTTAGGAAGAAAAACGTTTTCTATTTTTGTTTTCTTAGGTTGAACTACTCATGAGAGTATTTCTTGAAACACTTCGGCCATTGCTAGATTTCGTGGACAGCTGGGTAACTCTGGGAATTCTGCAAGATCCTTTTGAGGAGTTCTTTCTCCAGAGGTAATTTTTTTTCTTTTGGCAAATATTTGTTTCCACTGACTTTCTCATAGGGTAAGAACTTAAACCATTTTCTCAATCTGCCAATGTTTGTGAACTTACATGATCCTGATAATAACTTTCTTGACCACTCGACATATCGTAGTCCGAAGGAACAAGTGGTTTTTTAGTATATGGTTTGAACTGCCACTTGATCTCACCTAAGTTGCTATCTGTGGTTTTTAAAAAGGGACAAAACATCAAGATTCGTGGATATACATCCAGATTGATATATTTATATTGAGCTTCGCACATATACATCAAGATTTGTATATACATACATCATCATGGTCATTATCATCATCATCATCATCATCATCATCATCATCATCATCATCATCATCATCATCATTAATCCAATTTCGAGCAGAGAAGTTGCTGACCATTTAACATTTCAAAACTCTTCCTTACATCCTAATCTTTCTTCTGTAGGAATTCTTCAATTGCTGTTGACAGTCTTGCATTTTGGAACAATG
This sequence comes from Zoanthus solanderi, assembly GCA_024336925.2. NCBI lineage: Eukaryota > Metazoa > Cnidaria > Anthozoa > Zoantharia > Zoanthidae > Zoanthus > Zoanthus solanderi. The sequence goes on along the minus strand of JANCMA020506369.1, from coordinate 8,663 downwards.
GAATTACTGTCAAAGGTGACCAAGGTGTGAGCAAAAAGCTAAATAGAAGCATACTTAAGAATTTGTTTGCATGCCATAGCTAAGGACACAGGCATGTTAAGCAATCTATCTTGCCATTTGTGTTTACAAGATAATTTGGAAAGTACTGTCCGTTTATTTTGATTGGTCTACAAGTGTGTTTTCATAGCGCTTTGCAGCACGAAAATGATGTGAGCAATATGAATGGCTGTCTTCAAGTTTGAGAATTTACATTTTCATAACAGAAATAAACTACACACGCGCGCTTCGTATATCGCCTTTCTCTTTGTTAAGACGGAAAATAATAATTTTATAAAAGAAATAAAACATTTTCTCGATGCTTTCATAGCCCGGTGAAAACCTCGGCAAAGGTTGCGAGAATTTGTGAGCAGGTCACCTGCTCAAGAACTCTCCCAAACGTTCGCCTCGGTTTTCGCCAAGCTATGAAGGTACAAAGTATATCGTCTTTCTCTTTGTTAACAACGAAAATAATAATTTTATAAAAGAAATAAAACATTATGTCCGTGCCTCAGTAGCCTGTTGAAACCCTCAGCAAAGTTTCGGGTTTCAATGATCTGTTCTCGAATTCTCCCAAACGTTCGCCTTGGTTTTCACCAGGCTATGAAGGCACGGAAAACATGTTTTATTTCTTAAGTACAACTCCTTGGGGAAAACATCGCCATTCATTCAAAGAGCTCAAGTTTATAAATAAACTTGACTATCCGTCAACCATGCATAAAGTTGTATGTTCACTTGTCGTTGGATAAAATACTTTCTTCCCCTAGTGTCAGTTTAAGTAAGACGTTTGTCATGAAATGTAAAAGCAGTGCTAGTGAGCTGACACTTGCATGTCCATGGCTGCCAACCATCATGCTCTATTATTTATTGTAAATTTAAGGGGTAATGCCCGCTACCAACATGGCCCTGATGTTCATTTAAGTGCGAGTACAAAGCCCTGAACAACTTTATACAGGTGATGGTAAAAGTGCAATGCTTGTGGGATGTGGCTATAAAGATGAACTCAAGTATAGATAGCACAAACATGCTAGTAGCTAACTTGAAGCCACTATATTGGGCTTCAGTGTTGGTCAAACCGTTTTCTTTGTCATTGTAGTTGATCCTTTTGTGTCGTATAATTTGTCGAGATTTTTTCGGAATGTTTCAATGAAAAATGAATACATCGGGCGTTGCAACTTAACTTTTACTAGCAATTTGATTGGTTAAAATATTATATAACGGCATTTTTTTGGCGTACTTACTTAACTTAAAATGATGTTACTGTACTGTATATATCAAATATGCTGTACCGTTAAGGGCTTTGCTAGCAAGTAAAGCCGCTGGAAAAATTCCTCCAGTGCCTTCGCTTCCTCATGGGCATTCACTTGCGGGACTACAACTCAAATGAAGAAGTCTTTGAGCGAGCCATTGTCGAGAGTATCGAGAGCTTGCTGATGCTAAGGCAGCTGAGGTGGACAGGCCACTTCTCCCGCATGGATGACTCCAGAATACCCAAGGCTGTGTTCTATAGTGAACTGAAACAAGGCAACAGAGACCGAGGAGCTCCTAAGGAACGCTTCAAATACCTGCTAAAGGACAGCTCTCTTCTGCAGAAATTAATCGCTCAGGGTGGGAAAAGCTTGCTGAAGACAGAGACGAATTAATGGAGAGTCTCAATCAAGAGTGCTACAGGGTACTTCGAAGCAACAAGGAAACAGGCTACCGACGACAAGCGTCGGAGAAGGAAACAAGCTGCCTCTCTACCCCCACCGCCAGCAGACCAGGCCTTCGTCTGCCCGCGCTGCTCCAGGCTCTGCAGATCGCGGATCGGCCTACACAGTCACCGACGAGCGTGTAGCGCAACAAGAGGACATGACTCCCCACTAATCTTCGGATCCGAAGAAATCGCCATTCATTCACATGAATATCTACCCTACATTTTCATTAATTCCTCTACAGCCAAAAATCGCAATCGAAAATCGTTTTCTGTCAACGACAAAAATAGGTGCAGGGTTTTCCCAATTTATTTGTACATGTTATTCCGGATAGGAACTCCAGCTCACCGCTGAATAAAACACTGATCCAAAAAAGAAAAAAGAAATAAAAAATAACCACGAATAAAGCCAAGTAATTCAAATGGCGCTTCTTAGCTTTGCACAATCTTTTTAAAATCTACGAAAACCAACCTCGGTCGGCACATAAAAAGTGCATCTTAAGTAACGACGTCATAAAGACTCCAGTAATGACGTCATTTGTCACGTGGCAGCCTCTTTTAATTTTATTTTATAACATTAATACGTTTATTTGGGCTATTTGCCCAGCGACTTTCTTGGACGAAAGAGAAGTCCTGAAAAAAATTTCAACGATATTACAATCTGTAACAAATATTGATTACTGACCAGTGATCAGTGACAACAGTTGTTGAAATGAAGCAGGAATGAAGCAGGCCAATTTACGATTATTCTGCGTGATTTGATCTAGACAGTGACGTAATCGAACGATATTCGTGGTTATGAATTAAGAAATAAAAAACATGTTCTCCGTGCCTTCATAGCCTGGTGAAAACCGAGGCGAACGTTCAAGAGAATTCGAGAGCAAATCACTGAAAACACCGAGACGCAGTCGAGGGTTTTGCTCGAGAATTTTTACAAACTTTGCTGAGGTTTTCAAATACTAAAACAGCAATATTAATGCCACACTTATATGACCAAAAAGAAAATTTCGTACATTATTGCCTTTATAGTCGGGCGTAATAGATTTTCTGTTGAGAAGAAGGAAGAATTTGGCACGGATTAATTAAAAAAAATACGAAATTGACAATAGTTGTATTTTCAAAATGTATAACACTTAGATTTAAATAATACTCTTTTTCACATCTCAGCTGCCGGTTTATTTCATAAATATTTTTTGTAGACTTCATTCAGTGATATTCTTATAAATGCAATCCTACGCTACAAAAAGAAAATAAGTTGATACTCTCCAAGGTCAAAAGGTTAAATGCATCGACGTCAAAAAATTAACTTATATTTGACTATTCAATTATATTTTATTGATCCCCTTTCAGATTGAAAGCCATTTTAAGCCTTCTAATGCTTGTTTGGTTCTTAGTAATCTATAATTTAGTTTCATGATTTCTACTAAATACATATTAAATAAATAAATTAATAAGATCAATGATGCTTTGCTGTTGTAAAATCAAGTTTTTATGAAAACCTTCGTCGATTTTTTTACATTTCATTTTTGAACAATCCATTTGAGCCTAAAGAAGGAGCTAAATATTTAGTCCATTTGCACGAAACCTCGGGCCTAAGCAACTTGGTAGCTTAAAAAAACGAAAAGTCGAGTATTTTTCAATGACCCTAAAAGAAGCGGAAATACACTGATATGTGAAATACTTTTGGCTGGCACGTTTGTATCATCCTATCGGCAACGTGTTTATATTGTAGTTTAACATAGACAAAAAATCTGCCTTTTCCTCATTTTCCTTGTGCAAACAATTGAACTTTTTGGCTAAAGCTTTGTCAAATCACAGCCTTTGGGACAATAAAGAAAGAAAAGACATGTTGTTTGTTCAGGTAAGCAAATCTGCCATTCGCGAAAATATTCCGCAACCAGTTGTGTGACGTCGCATGATTGTCTCTTAATCTTGATTTGATTTATTACTAGTTCGACTATTTGCGTGGTCCTGTTGTCGTTAGTGGTCAGAAAAACCTTCAACCGACTGCATAAACTGATGCAAAGCCAGACAGTCTAATTTATGTTAAACCAACGGCAAAATGTTCCATCACCAGACGACATTGTGCCAACTTGCATAAGATTTAAGACAGGAAACTCGTAAAATATATTTACCGTTGAAAGGTAAGGTAGAGATTTTTGAGCTTTCCTTATTGAACTTGCCATAAAAGATTCTGTTAGTCACCGTCTGAAGTGAAGACATTTCCTTACAGCACCTTGAATCATTGTATCTCGATAAGATTAAAACTACACTCAGTTGAACGTTGTTTTTGTTTGTATTTTTAACGCGGACGTGTTTTGTGGCAAGACGCCATTCCTTTGAAACCAAGACTACAATTCCTAATATTTCAAAATGAAGTAGAATATCTAATTCATCAACAGTAATAATAACGGCAGTATAATTTCACCAATTGTATTTTCAATGTCAACTTGTTATAAAAATTAAAATTAGAGCTTTGAATTTGATACCGCATGGTCAAAATAATGTTGGCTATTCCCGTCTCTTCCGGTAAATTAGAACTTGCGGTGTCTGACTTTGAAAACTTGAATCAATGAATGAAAACCTCGCGAGAATAAAGAGGGCTTGAATAGCATAATGAAAGAAGAAATGGAAGAAGTGAAAAGATTAAATTGAGGTAAATGGGTTCATATTGCAAGAATAATACGAGACTTAAGTAGATAGTAGAAGTTCTAGTAACACATAAAAGGTCGAGACGCCATTTACTTAAAACCAGACTTCCTGTTACTACACTCGGTTCTTTTTACAAGAATGCTTAACAAAAAATATTAGCAAAGAACATAGCCGTGGCTTAAAACATAAGCAATAAACTTAATTTCTGCACAGCATAAAATGAAGAAATCAGTTTATCTATCTTTCGATACATCCCGCAAGCAGGTCAGCCATTACTGTTTGCCCTTTACATACTACCTTCTGTAGGTAGCTGAGATGTGAAAAAAGACCGAAATCAGCTGCTTGTTTTGGGCCTGCTGAGGCCCAAAAAGACCGAAATCAGCTGCTTGTAAGATCTAGTTTAGGTAGCTAGTCCATTCAGGGATAGACCCTTGCGTTCTGTATATGGCTGCTACTCTGAATCAGGCTTGCCGTTAAGGGGTAATGCCACTTCCAAGGTGTCTTAGTGCCCACTGTTTAGTGGCTTTAAGTTATAATTACTAGTACGCATGTGCTTGCAACAGTTGATGATTATCATTATAGCCACATCCCACAAGCATACGCTCAAACATTGCCGCCAAAAAAAACCCTCAAAACCTGCGCTTGCGCAGTCATTTTTCCAGCGTGCTGATGATTATCATTATAGTCACATCCCACATGCAATACGCTTTGCGACTGTTTCCCAACTAAAATTCGTCGCTGCAAGTGCAACAGCGAATACAGCTAATGGTGCGAATTTTTCAAGTAAAATTCAGTGCAGTTACATGAAGCCTAACTGCACTTCCTAATCTCTTTTGGACATGATTCAATAATAAAAATAAAACATGAAATGTTTCCGTACTTTACAAATGTTTCACTCTTTTTTTTTTAAGAATATAAAAGGTTTATTTTCAACACTCCCTTAGAACAAAAGAACGTTTTTCTTTAAAAAACCGTTTTCAGTTATCAGTCAGCGACATTTATTTTTTTACTTTGCTCAACTAATTTGAAATTAATATAATTAAACCTATCGGCCATTGTCACAAGTTGCTGTACACTGCAAATTTATCAGCAGATTGTCTCGCAAAGCCTTTAACCACAGAACAACGCTGCATCCATTGTAGCAGTAACAAGTTGTAACTCCTAACCTCAGTACTACTGAATATTCTCACACTTGTATCAGAGATTCATTCATACAATACCAGGTATGCTGCAAGCCAAAATTTTTTAAAGCCATCAGTACGCACTAATTATGGTATATCTGCATTTAAATTCTCTGCAACCGATTGAGAATCTGTCCCACTAGAACTTAAATGTATTCCATATATGCTCTTAAAAAAGAGGTATAAAAGATTTTTATTGAATACTTAAAGCTGACCATAGTTTAAATGTTTGTTTGTTAAGTGTTAGTTATATAAATTAATGCTGTACAATATTTTATTCTAACTTTGTATTTTTTCCCTTACGATAATAATGCTGTCATTAATATCCCGCAATATATTAATTTAAATCATACTTAACATACGGCCAACGCCAAATTAAAACAACATGACAGTGACCATAGTTATTAGAATTAAATGGTTAGGAAACTTGGCGGCTTTCTTTGTTCTATGTTTTTGTTCTCTCTTTCTTATTGCTATATGACGTTCACCCTGCACAGATTACAAAAGGCTTTGAGATGTAAATGAGCGAACGGCCAGTGATCTAACGAGCCATTACATCTTGATCAAAAGATCTTAACCGTGACCCTGCACATAACATGAAACAAAACAGCATTGTAATCTTCTTTGTAGTTTGCGAAGTTTCATAACTATTCCACTCTACTAACTTTGCAGTGACCATCTCGAAATCTCATGGCTACTTTGGTCTCTGCATGTGATACCATTAAATATTGTCCCTTATAGTTATTATTTTCATATTATTGTAGATTACAATCTTATGTAAAGTTTTGTTTGCTGTAAACAGTGTGCAATAAATAAACTTGAACTTCAGTGAACTTGTAACGAAGAAAACTCATTTAGCCTATTATATTCATCAGGAGAAGAGCATCAGACGCTCTTGTATATAACTGTGTTTTATTTAACATTTTATTCACTTCCCCTGAAGAAGACTGGTGTTTTAACCGAAACGTCGGGAAATTTTAAACGTATTTTTTAAATATTGTTAACCGGAGTAACTTATGTTTTTTAAACTATTTCATCCAAGACAACGTACGGTTTTAAAAAATATAATATGTAAATTATAATATGTAACATTTCGTATGCTACAACATACAGCCTCAAAAGTGACGGTTAAAACTATTACACAGAATTTTTTTTTTAAATAAAGAGAAGCACTGGTGACGAGCTAAGAAAAGTATTCACAAAACGAATAAAACCCTCACTTAATGAAACGTTGGTAGTGAGAAGTCTACCCCGCGATCTTGAAAAGTTTGTGATTGACAACCAAGGTTTTAAATTTACATTTGAGAATTAGTTACTATAATATATATTATCTCACAAAGCGTTATGCTTTCACTGTTTTAAAACAACTATCCCCCAAATTGGAGGTTAATATTGGTTGATATACACCGAGGCGTGAAACGTCGAGGTATATATCAGTGCTAGAGCCAACCCTGGGGGGATAGTTGTTTTAGTATTTACCAAAATATATATCGGGATAAAAATGCACTATATTTTCAGATTAAACAGGCGCACTTCCTGTCATTTTGACTTCCGCCTTAAAATTAATTATAAGTATTTGATATCGCGAGTTACTGGAACCAATCAGAGCTCGCGAAAATGAATATCGGTTGCTTTAGTAAATATTAATACTTAATATCGTCTATTGGAACCCGAGTCTGCTTGCTAGTTATACCATTCCGAAAAGGCCAATAAAAGACCAAAACGGCTATCCATTCAGGCTCACTATATTAAATATAATGAGCCTGAATGGTAGACTGCGAAAATCAATACATTTTTAATTTTAATGTTTTATCTATTTAGTAGAAGTACTTGTGAAGCAAACGGCGCTACATTATACTACATTATACGCCACTAATATACGGACAGTTTGGCCACGTTGTGTAGAGGGCATTTATACCCCTTATAAAATGTACCATATAAAAATGGAACCCCCTTTTGGCTACGCCCCTGGAGAACTGGCTGAACTCTAGTCTTTATTTAAGTTAACGAAGCTGTGCCTGTGCCAAGCTTCTAAATCATTCAGTACAAACTGCTAAAACTACAAAAGCGTCTCCTCAGAATTTGTTTTTTTTTGTCACCGATGAAGGAGACAGTGCCATTCTGTTATTTGTTCACCTAAGATTCATACACTCAACCTAAGGTATTGGTAATCAATTGTTTACAAAATTCACAAAAAATTAACTCTTATATCTACCTTAGAAAATAGTAAGCCTAAATGTTAGCAGCCAAGGACAGTTGTTTTTGCTTTTTTAGGCATCGTTAGCATGACATACCTAAAAAACAGGCTTAGGTTCCCACTAAAAATTTATTGGTTAATTTATTTATTTATTAAGGTAGTGTGAAATGTTAGCGCGATCTCCTCTTAATTAAAATTTATGAATTTTAAACTTCGAAATTTTGTTTGCAATTTTTTATTTGTTAATGAGTCTTGTATTATGTAAATGCACAACTTCAAACATTCACTCCGACGAAGAACTACAACCGGAAACTACGATGTATAAGTTATAAATTTCTAAAACACTTTTTCAGCTATATTATTAACCCTAAAAGCCTCAAGGGAGGGGAAGAGGGGTCGAACAGACCCCCCACCCCTCGATTTTTTAGCCTCAAATTTGAACGCCTTGACCAATTGCCAAAAGCTTTCGCACAACTGTTCCTTGATAATGAATACATACATGTTTTGACATTAATTAAATGACGTGATCACAGGAAGTCACGAAAGTTGGATTTTAATAAAATTTTTGTAGAATTGTTTTCTAAACATGAAAAAATAATCGTCAATTTACATTTTCTTTCCAGTATTTTGCATTTCTATCACATAGAACGGTATTTCCTATCCATTTCTTATAATATCGCACAGTTTTAGACAAAATCTCAAACATCGAAAATTAAAAAATTAATCCAAGATGGCGGCCATCATCATTTGATAAGTCTTGGTCACCATGGTAACAAGATAATTGTCACGTGATTACTATTAAATGAAAATTCGAAGTCCAATTAACATTCATGTCAAATATCAAGTCGATCAGTCCACGCATAACGAAAATCTTTGGGAGGGGTCCAACGAACCTCTCCCTCCC
>JANCMA020506265.1:0-10449 GCA_024336925.2 Zoanthus solanderi | reverse complement strand
ACTGATCTACTCTCGAATTCTCCCAAACGTTCGCCTCGGTTTTCACCAGGCTATGAAGGCATGGAAAACATGTTTTAATTCTTAAATAGTATTTATGAGGAACCCATACATTGCCAAGCACTTCTTACTCTATTAGGAGCTGTAGCTTACACTGTACATTGTAATACAGAAAAATCTAATATGTAAACAAATGTTGACATATTGTAATTTTATTTGAATGAATAGAAGATATACTTTTTTGAAAATATACAATAAAGAATTATTATAATTTTTAAGTGTTCAGGACCGTTGGTTACATATAAAATGTACCTACTGTAATATTACACAGCATCTCATGTGGTGGTTAAACCTTCCCATATGTTAAATGAGATGATAAATTATTTTAAATGCTTTAAGCTTATAACAACCGATTTCATTCCTAGCTGTAAGACTTCATCTGATTTACGACGACATAGAGAATCACACAATGCAGTGTTTGGTTATCAGTGTACTGTAGAAGGGTGTGAGTTCACATCTCGTGCCATGCAGACGTTGAAGAGACATCATAAAGTTGCACACCAGGTTTGTATACAGACAGAATTCAAACTGTGTGGTTAGATTGTGTTTTTTGTTGTCAGGAATCAATTAGCAACATGCTTCAGGCAATTGCTGGTGATTTTAATTTCCACATATTGGTGGGTTTCATAAGGTTCCAGTTCATTGCACATGGTGGTCAGTTATACAAAAGAATCTCATTGGAATCTGGTTTGAATTTCTTTATCTGACCTCCATCTGACATTGTGTTATATTCTCGTGGGACTTTATGAAACCCAAGAATAGCTAAGCTAAATCCTTAACGAGCCAGATGGCTCATGGAGCTGGTGATTATCTCCTGTTTCTGTAGTATCAAGCGGATGAGAGTCTTTGACTCCCCCTGGACGGAACACTAATCCATTGCAGGTTAGCTCCCAGCAGATGCTGGTACTCATTTACCTAACCCCTAAGGATGGAAAGTTGAGTTAGCTTAGGCGGCCGCACAAAGGTTCAAACCTCGACAGAGCCAGGAATCGATTTGGGGTCCTTGTGGTCAGAAGGCAGAAATCTTACCAACTGCACCAACCATGCCTACTCAAAAAACTGGGCACACGAACAAAGTGCGACTTTGAAGCATCTCTCAACCTTGCATAAAGCAATGAGAAGGACATGAGGAAACACGGGGAGCTACGCTACCTAACCAGAGCTATTCACCCACAACAGCATATCGGCCGAGCAGAGCCAGCGATATGATGGTGTTGTCAGTCAATATCACCTTAATGCTTCCAACGTTGTAGTTTATCAGCAATTTTTTGCCTAAGTAATTTTAGGTGAAATAACCATTGCTTTCATGTAGAAGTAGGTTGGTGTTCTAAGTACCTTTTTTGAACGTCCTCCAAAACGAATATTAATTTTAACTAGACTACCTGAAAAAAAAACAGATTAAGTTTCTACACTACAATGTAAACAGCATTAAAGATGCTACGACAATATTAAACTGCAGCAATCATTCAGAACTTGATTGATTACAACCCAGTCTTTGGTTTTAAAGGAGAACTGAATGCTAAAACTAACCTATTTTTTGTTTGAATCTATTGGTATAGTAGAGTAACTGTGTGAAGTTAATTAAAGTCAAATTACATTAAGAAGTTAAATATATAAACTAAGAAAACTCTCTTGAAAAGGTTTGATACGGTAGTTGCTAATGAGATTGTCAGCGGTATGGTATGACATAGGTTACGATATTCAGGGCTTAAAAAATTAATATGGCAGTATGCTTCGAATTCTTGATATTGTTTTGGGCGATATATGTCTTGCAAAGTTGTTTTTCTTTTATAGCAGCCAAAAGCCGCACAGTAACCATGTTTTTCCTCGTTTTAATGGTTCTAGTATCGTAACCTACGTCATAAACAACCGCTGACATCACAAATCTTGTCGATTTGTTACAAAACATCAAATTTTTTTGAACTACTCGGCTAACAGCTTAAAAAAACTTCATATAGTTGTTCTTCTATGCCTAAATGTTCAAACGATGAAAAAGGTCAGTTTTAGGGTTCAGTTATCCTTTAAGAATCTTCCTGGTTATGTATGCAATTCAAGCAATTGCAGTTTGAGAGAAGCCTGAAAAAAAAAAATCTTTCAGGTACAACCGAATTCGACATCCCTGACCCCCACTCATATAATTTTTTTTTGTATTGAGGAGGGGTCTGTAATGGCTCAAGTATGTTTCAGATATTTTATTTCGCTTTCGTTTCACAGTACTACTCTCACAGCTCACAATATTTTTTCCCGCCACTCCAAAACTCCTTCTCGCTTCTCTCTCTCGCCCACATGGCGTAATTCGAATACAATTAAATGTCAATCAAAGCGTGACATCGAACAGTCACGTCACTACACACTTGACGTTGGAAAAACTTTTAACTTCATTTTTTCTTTGAAGATTTCTTGTGAACTCGGTTGTTCCTACACAAATCATCAATTTCAGTCGCTTCTACAACCTGTACAACTACTAGCGCGCCATTGCTCACGTAGTAGTTTTAAAAGACTAAATGCAATTGGATCGTTGTTTCCTATCTCCCAACCTCCCGCGTGTTTACGTCAGGTTATGTAAACACGGAAACCATTTTATAATTCCACATGTAATGTGTTTATAGTGTCACAAATATAGCTTGGTCTACCTGTGGCATAATCAGTTCAGAAAACGGCAGATTTGAGTTTCAAACATAACACGATTTTTTGTTTGTTTGTGGCCATTTGCTGGGTGCCTGAGCTCATCATATAGAGAGCTAAGAAGGTTTAAACCTTGTCAATATCGAAGAACCGTATAAATATTGGCACTGTGAAAGTTGACAAAATTGTTGGCATGCTTGCTTCGATCGGCTGACGGTTTGTCATGGACAAGGGGCCCTTGTCTTGTAGGAAATGCGCTTGGTGGTCTCACCACCAGCTGTACTCTACATTTCTGAAAGTTTGACCAAATGAAAAAAATCTGGATGCCTTTTTGTGCAGATTGGTAGCGTGGTCTGAAAACTAAAAAAATGATGGAGGGGGACTGTCCCGGGAAAAATATTAGGATTTCCCGTCATGCAATGGGGCAGACTTGCGAGGTATAGATGTTTCAGCAAAGTTGCGAGCAGAAAGGGAGTGTTTGCAGCCTGGATTTCATAGGTATTTCAAGACAAATTGCATATTAAGAAAGGACAAGAGTTGTTTCACAACGTTTCGTTTGTTGCTGAAAAATTAAAACGTGAAATAAATCTTGAGAGAGCTTTTTATGTCAGGTCATTTTTGCTTTTTGTTCTTGCTCGAACTTGCACTGAATGAGCGATTTGCGACTTTCTAGCTCCATCAGCCTTGTTAAGTGTCAAACTTTTGCTCATTTCTTATTTTTTACTATCTTTATATCTCATAAATACTTCAGAACTAATAAATATTGAAATGATGGAAAAAGTTGCCTTTAGGAATTTTTTATTTATTTAGCCAATGATATTAGTTTTGTAACAGACCTGCCAACCCCTCAGAGCTAAAAACCTGGAGGTGGACTGCAAAAAATCTGGATTTCTGTGAAAAACCGGGAGATTTTTTGATTGCCTTATTTAAAACATACTCCTCAAAAAAAAAAACCCATCGAGACAAACTTAAAATATTTTAAACAATGCCTACAAATTTTTGGTAAAACTAAGAGGTGGGGATAAAACCAAAACAAAAACTCAAATTGTGATCAAAGTTGTGCAGACTGCGTAGACAATGCAAGGAACGAACAAGCGTGCAGCACGCAATCGAGTGGTGAAGCAAAGGCACGAATCCAATTCATCCTTCTTTTCAATTCTTGTCTGAATCTTCAAAAAAACCGGGTGATTTCAGGTCTTTGGCGAGAGGCCGGGAGAAAAGAGAAAAAAAACTGGAGTCTCCCGGCAAACCGGGAGAGTTGGCAGGTCTGTTTGTAGGCTGCATGAATTATGCCTATGGTCGAACGTATCACTTTTAAAATAAAAACTTCTTTTGCACTTATAAATTGTGTAAGCAATATCTTTTATGCAATGACCTAAAATCAGCAGATTCTGTTGCACTGATTTTGTGCAGCAAGATGCAGCACACAAATCATTATCAGCATTGGAGCAAAAAATCAGTTTTTTAATAGTTTCAAGCTCAAATATTTTTTTCTCAGCAAATACAATAGTAGTTTCATCATAACTGCATTGCACAGATCTTTATATACATTATCTGTAAAAAAATTTGCAGATTCTCATAGCTTATTTTAAGGGCTAGATTTTTGCTACCAGGAAAGGCCCTTTTTAGAACACATTATAGGATCTGGATCTACTGCCATGGTAACAAAAGAGCCAAACAATAGTGTTGTGATATTGTTTTGTAAGTTGAAATATGATAGCTGTTTTTGGAAAAATTTAAAAGAAATTGAGTTTTGGTAAAAATTGGGTTTTTGACTGTAAAGCCCCTTTAACCAAATGGAAAAACCACTAGAATTGGTAGATGAAATGTCAGAACAATGTACGAAACTGGCAATTCAATACAGATTGCAAAGGAAGCCAGAAACTAGCCCCAGGGTTGAAAATTTTCCCAAGATTTTATATTAAAGCCAGGGCTAAAATTTTAGCCCATTTTACAGGGTTGAGTTAGTTCTGGGGTTGGAAAAGTTCCTTGTAATCTGCCCTAAACTTTGTTAGTTTTCATTAGAACGATCAGTTGTTAGGACTGAAAGCAAACAAAAGTTTTTTCAACTTACAAAGCCCTGCTGACTGCTCTTCAGCTACAAGAAAGTGCAGTTTAATATTGGTTTAGAAAGTTATTGGTTTAATCATACAGAATGATTTATAAGCAAAAACTGTAAAACTAAACTCCAAGTCATTTAGGAAAAGTTAAAGTGACTAAGGCTTTTTTTATAGTTCTCAATATTGCTGACAACTAAGGCAAAAAGAGATCACAAGAGCTACTAAATAGTTTCAAATTTTTATTATATGCAAATGCTAATACCTTAATTTATTGGAAGAATTAAAAAATACAGTATGTCATTTGATCCACTTTATTATTGAAAGCACTGTCGCTGTAACGAAAATATTTTAATGTTTTTAGCAAAGTTCTAATTTTCTGCTATAGTCAGCATTGCTTTAGGTTAGGTTATTATAGGAAATGAATCAAAGGGCTCCCCGTGAACCATCTCATCCGTGGATTATTTTAAGCATTTACCATTTTCAATTGAAATGCAATGTCGCCCCAGTCCTAAAATCCATGCTAACTACTGGACGGAGAGTGACATTTTAATTAGCCCCGTTACATTTCATCCTGCAAAATTGCTGCACGGATCAGATAAAAATCACATAATTAATTTGGCTTTTGAAAGTTCGTGTAAATTAAGTCACCCATTATGGCATGGAGAACATATTTAATTTCTTATTTTTTTTTGCCAATTCAAACTTGATATTTTAGGTAAACTTAATACTGTATGGAAATCTTTTAATGACTGCTGTAGCTTGTACACTGAACAACTTAACATAAGCAAACAGCACTATTGACTCTTGTAGGCTTCATAACCATCTTAAACTAGGAGTAACTACTGGCAAAGTGCCAACAAGCAAACTAACGTATATCTAGGACTAAGTAAGTATGAACAAGAAGTTTATTATAAAAATAAACACTAAAAGAGAATCAACGTTTTGAAGTCTGCTTGACACAATAATCAAGATAAAACTAAGAATAGAATTTGCTAGTTAATATATACAGTTAAAATACGCATATTGTTCTTAAAATAAACTAGGGCCAAACTATGCTAATAAAAAGAAAAACGAATTTAAAAGGATATAATCATGAAGCGAAGGGAAGTAAATAAAATATTTAAAACAACTTAGAGCTAATTGAATCTTTTTGTTTGTTAAGATTACGTTTAAAGTCATGGATAAAAAGCATCTCAAACATCTCAAATTTGTAATAAGATGAACAAGAAGCCTTCATATATTCAACATCAACATGTTTATGTGCAACTCCACCAGAAAAGTTTGTAATTCCTTATTATATTTCTGGTTATGCTGAAACTTACTAAACAACTTCTATCGAAAACGTTACAGTAGATGTTAGAAAATAAATGGGAAAAACGACACAAAGAGCATGAACATGCCAAATGCATCGTGCAAGTCAAAACTTTGACATTTTACAACCGTTTGACATGGGTCGTCAAGACAGCACGATTCCATATATGTCGTGTGATTAGTATATTACACTTGTTTATCAAAATTGAGAACTAAAATCTGACGCATTCATTACGATGCAATAAATTCTTTAAATATGCTGCCCCACTGTCACCAATATCATTGTTTGTCAGGTATAAGACCTGGAGATTACAGGTAGAAATACACAGAACTTCTTTGAAATGCGCTGGTACACTGTCACTAATATTGTTTTCACTGAGATGTAAGTACTGGAGTTTACAGTTTGGATTACACAGAGCTTCTTTGAAACATGCTGCCCCACTGTCACCAATATTATTGTCCCCGAGATGTAAGTACAGGAGTTTACAGTTTGGATTACACAGAGCTTCTTTGAAACATGCTGCCCCACTGTCACCAATATTATTGTCCTCGAGATGCAAGTACAGGAGTTTACAGTTAGGATTACACAGAGCTTCTTTGAAATGTGCTGCCCCACTGTCACCAATATTATTGCCTCTGAGGTCTAAGCACTGGAGTTTACAGTTAGGATTACACAGAGCTTCTTTGAAATGTACTGCCCCACTGTCACCAATATCATTGCCTCTGAGGTCTAAGTACTGGAGTTTACAGTTAGGATTACACAGAGCTTTTTTGAAATGTGCTACCCCACTGTCAAAAATAAGATTCCAACTGAGACACAAGTGCTGGAGTTTACAGTTAGGATTGCACAGAGCTTCTTTGAAATGTGCTACCCCACTGTCACCAATATAATTGCTTGCAAGATCTAAGTACTGGAGTTTACAGTTAGGATTACACAGAGCTTTCATGAATTGTTTAACTATGCTATGATCATTTCCTATGATTACCTCTCCAAATGCTGATGGCCCAAGGAGCGAAATTCTCTGTACATGTGTGTTTTCCATGACAAAAGCTACTGACAAAATATCTGAGACTTCAAGTTCATCAAAACATAACATTGTTATATTCAGTTCATTTAATAGTTCTTCTGCAAACTTTTTGTGACCATACTCAGAGAGGCATTTGGTGATCAAAATGTCTTTATTTTGTATATTTTCTTTAATTATTTTCTCCACTAACTGCTTCATTAAATATCTCCCATTTTGCCCTCTAGAGGCCAATAAGCCTGCAATGAAATGAATTACAGAGAACCATTCTTTAGATAGTGGAGGCAAACATTTGTTCTTCACAAATATTTTAGCTGCCAGGAATTCCTGCACAGTGAGATGAATGAAGCAATAAAAAGTTTCAAAAATGTGGGTTTTTATCTTGCAATTAGGTATTCTGTGAAACAAACAACTTTCTTTCAGCTCTGTAACTTGTTCATCTTCAACTTTGCCAAAGGCATGAATAATGTTATTCAGTTCACTATCCTTGAAATCAAACTGTCTTTGTTCCAGAAAGTGATAAGCTACATAGGAAAGCTTGTCTAACTCTTGAGTGTTTTCAAGAAAGATTTTCTTCTCTGCTTGTGTTTTATCTTTACACTTAGAATGATGCTTCCAAAGAAAATGGTTTAAAACTGATTCATAAAGACCTGCTAATGATGATGGAAGCCGTGGCAGATTTGTTACATTGTCTGCAAGATAGCTACAAACCAAAAAGCAGTTTATTGGAACATAACATAAGTGCAGCAAATTGTTGTTTCTTTCAACATTTTTCCACAAAGTAGTACTTACACTTTTATTGGATCCACTGCAGTACTTGCTGATATATTCTTTTACTTGTTCTGGTGAAAATCCTAATATTTCTGCGCTTCTGTCAAAATTGGGATGAAACTGTTTCAATTTTTCAATGGCTTCAGGTCGTGATGTGATGATAATTGTGGCACCAGGCAACAGTTTTCCAGATAACAAACGAAGGAAGATATTTTGGTCTCCAAGTTCAGGCTTGCATTCATCAAATCCATCAATGACTATCAGTACAGATTTAGGATTGTTAATAATGTACTCAAATGTTAAATCATCTAATGGATCGGGACAGACAGGGGAGCATTCTAGAAATGTTTTTAGTGTTAGATTTTTATCTGAGAAATCACTGTTCCTGAAATAATTTAGAAAGACAAATTTAAACTTTTGGTATACTGAGTTTGATCTCTTGGCCCAATCTTGAACAAGTTTCATGCAGAAGACTGTCTTGCCAATACCAGCTCGACCACGAACAAGAATGGTTCTAGGATCATGCTCATCACCAACATTGTCATTAGCTACAAAAATTTTTTCAGGTATTTCAATGATTTCATTGGTGTTTTTAGTATATATGGCTTCGACCCCGAACCTTTCCTTTTGGGTGAAATCGTATTTTACTCTCCCATGTTGAATGACAATGTTAGTAAAAATCTCATCAAGTCTAACGCCACTTTCATCCTCTGACTGAAACACGTTAATTGTCCTTGTATTTGAAAGTACAAGATTCTTCATCTTATTTATGAAATTACTTACAGTTACAGAAGACTCCAAGGGGACATCACCAAGTTCAGCATCACGAATGGTTGGATCTGTCCCATTATCCTTTTCTTTGAGTAAGTAGCTGCAAAACTCGTAATCGATATCGTTGGCAAAATGAGCAAAATGAAACTTTACGATCACCAGATCTATTAAGGAAATAACTACCATGTTCACTTATAAGACAGACTTTAAATGTGTATTAAATCAAAGTGGAGCTGAATATTAAACTTTAACATACTACACAGCTCAGTGAACAGCTGAACTTCAGTATCACTATATGTATAATCAAAATGTTAGCAAATTTAAACCCTAATAAAGACATCTAAATTCATCAAAGGAAAACGAATAGATGCAATTTAAAATTTCGTTGTTTGTTCAAATGCCCGGTCCTTTAATTTGTCTTTAACATTAAAAAATTTTAAATCTTTTTTACTTAAATTATACACTAAAGCTGTTTTTCCTTGAGGAAATACCCTCGGCCTCGATTAATTTTTTGCTTTAAGTTTGCTGCTTTGATCTTCTTGTTAGTTTTCAGGCCAATGTTTTCAAGGAAGTGCCATTTAGCTCCAGTGTGCAGAATAAAATGCCCCAGGGGGTATGAGAGAGATACAAATGGCTGTACCATTTGTCAATGTGCTGGTAAGATTTAAGTTACATGCAATCTAATTGAAAGAAATTTTAAAAGTTTTCCTGTGCGTCTTACCAAAGAGTTTAAAAAGCTTTCCGTCCATTGTTAGGAGATTGGGCCAGGATTGTTCTGTTGGTTTAAAATATTGACGTCGAAAAATGTTATAGGAAAACTCGTGTATAACTTCCTATTGTGTTGCTGTTGGATCCAGGGGAAGACCCCGTTTATACTAGCGAAACTCGAGTTATCTCGGAGTACTCCATTTGGATCACTCGAGTTTCCCAAAAGTGTGTATGTAAACCGTCGAGTTATCCGGGAGTGCTTCACTTGGCTCACTCGCAAGATGCGATCTCGGAGTACTCCGAGGCCACTCAACTTGAAGTGTAAACAGCGTAACATGCAAGTACGCATGCGTGTCTAGGCTCTTGACGACGTTCCATCAAAGGCGACGACGTTAAAGAGTGTTTTGACGGCGTCCTCCGCGAAGCAAAACGCGAGGTAAGTTTTCAAAAATATTCCGTCAAATTTCAAGTGTAATTGGTAGGATACTCAAATATTGCATAGGGACAACTTTTTGCGAAAATGTTTTTAACCTTCCATGCTTTTTTTTTTTACCTCAGAAAACAAAATTTTAGCCATGGACGGGGAGGCCAAAGAAACACGCGAAGAACTAAGCGGGAAAAGGTGTGAATGGAAAGCTGACTTCGGATATTTTTTCATTAGTTTGAGCTTTTTGATACTGTTTTGTCGTTCCAGAATTTTGTTAAATGACCATTTCGGGCTCTTAGTTTACGTTTTTACCCCTTTGTGGGAATCTAAAAGCGGAAAGCTTTTTTACGTGACTTTATTTGCTAAGAGTTGCAGTATTTATCAGTGACAAGTAAACTGCTTTTGAAACATTTTAACTGCAAGTTAACCTTGCAACCTTACAAGTTCTAAAATCAGTACCTTTCTTTCAAATTTGCATAGCCGTTTTAATATTCAAATTTCTTGAAATATTTTTACATTAAACAGTCTAATAAACAATCCGTTTATTTTGTTTTATTCTTATATTTGTTTTAGTGTCTTCCATGAAAGAGAACTAGAAGCGGCAATTGAATAAATTTAAATGCTCATCTCTTTATTCATCTTAATAATCAATTTAATAAATGAATTGTACATATTCAATTTGATAGATTATTTC
>JANCMA020506158.1:0-10452 GCA_024336925.2 Zoanthus solanderi | reverse complement strand
AACCGAATATTTGGTATCAAAAGGGTATAAAGAATGATATCAAACAATTTCATTTTTCATTTCATAGGCACTTTAAATGCCGATATTCACACAATTTGCTTTTAACCTAAATTAAAACCGAATGCGATGTGTAGCGATGCGAAGACAAAGTGTCTCGAAATGGGTCAAGTAGATGCCTCTGTTGCAAAACAAAAAGCTCGCAAACAGACCAGCTTTTTGTCATTTTTTGTTTTATCAAGAAATTAAAATTAATGAATATTTTTGAATTCCTTTTAAAAGAAATAAAACGTCTCTGTAGGCCTTGGTCGAAATCATGAATTTACTTGAGTTTGTGTCATTCGAGCCTAAAAATACAATGTATGTACGCTTATATACATCTAGTTTGTTTTATTTCTTTTATAACTGAGGAAGGAGAGGATCTTCGAAAACGTTTTTATTATTAGGCTCGAATGGCATAAATTCAAGTAAATTCATAAAATTAATGAAAATAAACTAAAATTTAGCTCAAACGATGTTTTAAACTGAGTGGTTTTGAAAATTGTTTGAGAAAAAAACTCCAAAGTTGCAGTTTAAAAGTTGCTTGTGTTATTTCAAGGTTTATTACGGGAATCGAGGATTGATTGAGATGGAGTTTATTTTTATGAAATTATTAAATTGTAAATGTTTGCCAAGGAATGTAGGTTAAGTTTTCTCCGCATTTAGAAATATGTTAAAAGCTGTCGTGGTTTTGGACTTTGCTAAGAAAATTTTAAGATTAACACAAACATTTGTCATTTTTGATATCAATGTTATTGTTTTTCTTGAAAATATCGTGTTCTTTTCATTCTAGTTTATGGCATTAGACCGAGCTGCCCTGGATCTACCCAAGTGCGTGCTTTGCTGTATATAGTTTACTTATCTTTCCAGTTGCATCCCACAAATTTGCCGGTCGAGGATTTTCGAAGTATTACCTAAATTAATTAAATCTTATTTCGGCCCATGCCGTCTAGTTGTTAATTACTTTTATCTTACGTCATTATGAAATTCCAAACCCTGTTTAAGAGTATAAAGACACAGTCTGACTTTGCCAGGACTTTGATAACATTATACGGGTTGATAGGCGATCATAAACAGACAAAACTAAGCTTACAATTCGGGAAATGCCAACAAGTTCTTGCACGGCAAGAATATAAATCATATAAAGGTTAGAAACAATTTTATAAATGAATACTTTCAAATTTTCAAATGAATTTTAACCCACATAAATTATTATCAAACTGATTTCCGATATTGACATATGAGTTCACTTTTATAAAGCAGGATTTATTCTTCACTATTCCTTTTACCCTAATACAAACGTTAGTTACGGCTTCAATCGCGATGCCTCCAAAACCTGGCGTGTCGAAATCCGCCATAAAACCAAATCTCATATTCATTGCTTGTTATCTTAATCAGCATCAATTCAATTTTTTGCCTTTTTTAAATTATTTTTCGAATCTTAACAAGCGCGTCTGATTATTAATCATTAAACAACATGAGAGGTCAAAAACGTTTTATTTTTTTTTTGCATGCAGAGTTGCACAGCCAAGAAAGACTAATAACCGTGGATAAAGCCATTCGATTAAAAGAGATGATAATCTAAGTAACAACGATTGCAGAGCAAACAAAAACCATATCAAAAACTATAGGACTTGTTCAGTTTACACAAAAATGAATCTAATTAACAAACAAAAAAGCCTACACGCCGAAAAACAATAAAACCCGCTTTTTCTATGTTTTATACATTGACAAAAGATGGGTTTTTAACCAATCAGAGCGCGCATAGGGTTCTGTCTATATTATAAAAATAAATAAAGTTCTGCTGAGTAATCTCTTTTACTCCACTCTCCTCTCCTATTGGGCTTAATTCTTTTCCTAGGGCCGTCTTTTTGCTGAGCCCTTGTATTTTCTAATTTGTTTTCATAAACTGATAAAGAAAAATCAAATTAGTCATTTAAACTATTTTTTTGGTATTTCTTTAAAACTAATATTCACAATATTTACACAGTATAGTGGATTTGTATTTTTAAAGTCCCTGCCATCTTTATGACGAGAAAATGACGAAACTGAATCAATATTTAGGAATAATAGCATTAATGAAATTAGAATCCTTCTCTTCTCTCAATGAAGGTAGATACTGGATCTCGTACACACTGACACTAAAAATGTCTATTCATTATTTTTATTCAGTTATCTATAATGAGTTTTATTTCAAAAAACTTTCTAATTACTAACTTTTCACTTTTTTTTAATGCTAGAACACCCTTTGTTGCTTGTTTCTATGTTGTGAAAACACGCTAAAAATAAGGTTGGTAAGCAAACTGGGTTTTTCATCACAAGCTAAGCTTAAAAAAGTCAAGATGGCGGTGACGTGACCCCAAACAAACCCAAAACAAAATGAGTCTTTTACGGTTTTCAAGTTCATATTCCATACTGAAATTGATTAATTTATTTATCTCTATTTCAATTTTATTCAGCTTTTATAAAAAATATGAAATATTCGAGAACAAAATAGTTATACTTATATTTGAAGTTCGTAAAAGTGTAGAAAATAGTAAAAACGAGATTAATTTTAAACGTGGCGCTTCATTTGAATGACATTAAGCGTATAAGTTCTCATTTGTTTGTCAACAAATTGTCATCAAATTCAAAAAATATTTTTTCTTAAAAAGTAATAAATATTCATTTTACCACATCCGATACTGACAATCCTTCAGCAAATTTTCGGAACATCTTTGCAAACGGCTAACGTCGAAAGTTATCTGTAAAGTCGAAAGGATTGAGTACTGTTGACCGGCGGCGGAATGTATTCGATTTGGACCTCGTTTTCAATCAATCAATGACAGCGTTTGTTTCTAAACTTAAACGTTAGATTTTAGACTTTCTGACACAAACTTCTGCATCTCTATTTATTTTAATATATCTGTTGATATACCGTACCGTTTCTCGTTTCTGACTGCTGATTTCTCGTTTTTCTTTTTTTGTTTCTGGTTTTGCTGTTTACCAACGCCCTATTTTGAACAACTGTGAAGGTAACCTTGTTTTTTGACAGCTTCAAGCGTTTCTCAAAACTACTGTTAAGCTTTGACGACAGGTCGCAACCAGAAAGGTATACTTTCATTTGTTATTCTTATAAATTTACACCGACTGCCCAAACAAAAAATATGGTTTTACTCGATGAAAACGGAGCCCTGGGTTTGTTTGTTTGCTATGTAAGAGCAACAACTACAAGCTAGGAAAAAGTTGAAATGAATTCAGTATCACATTTTAATCTAACTTCTTTCTTTTTTAGTATTTTTGCCTTGTGATTGCAAAAGGAGATTGAATCATGAGTTTTAACTGAAAATAAAACGTCTATAAAATAAAACCATCAACATTTTTAATATTTTGATATCAAAGTTATATTTCATTCATGGCCAAAATTAATCATGTTTTAAATTAATAAAGTAACCCGTGCATGCATATACATCATCTGCAAGAAGATAGTTTAGTCTTATAACACAAAGCTAAGAGCTCAAACAATATCAAGCAAATCTTCGTTCTGAAGTTATTGTATTTGAAGACTGAATTTAAAAGTGTTATTAAACTGTCGATAGTTTTCACATGTGGCTCTTAAAACTAAATTATATAAATAGTTTGCTTTACTGCTCCTCAACTATAGTGTATTTCGTGATATTTTATCAAAATACTTGTTAAGAATTCGTCAGAAAAAAATCCTTTTTTACTAAGTTTTAAGAACAGAGATAAAAACGAAGACTGTAACAGAATTAAGTTTAATTAACTTTTCCAGTTGCCAGCAATATACAATTGCAACATGTCACAAAGAACAAAAATGTTTAACAACCGGATGACAAAGCGGCCTTCGATGAAAAGGAAACATTCTTTTGTTCCATTCAACCATTGAATTTTTCATTTAGATTTTTTAATCTTGAAAGCTTTTTGATTCAATCTGTCAAAATTTTTGCTTCATTAGGTTTAGCTACAGCGTTTTTGATAAGATGCAGTATGAAGTACCTTTAAAATACGCTATTTGCATCTCGGCAGTCTTGATAAAGTCCACGTAATTATAAACTTTAACTAGTTACAGGCTGAAAGCAAATATTTCAATATCAAGATAAATACATGAAAAACGCTAGTAAAACTACAAAAAACAAATCAGCAGATCTTCAGAAATCAGATTTGCCAGCAATGCGTGTGGTAGGTCTAACATTTGACTATCATTTGCTTTCAGGTACATATATATAGATATCTGAAGATTGAACAGACAGAACTAAAATGCTGATCAAAAATTAATTGCAAAATAGTTGGATATTCATCAGCAGGATACCTAAACTGTGTGCAGTTCTACAACTGGTTTAGGCTCCATTAAACTCCATTATATAACTGCTATACGTTGCTGTCTCTTTTGTAATCTTTGAAGTTTAAGGTATCGGCAAATGAGCAGGTGGGACTTTATGAAACACAGAATGCGAATTGTTTATTTTCATGAGAAGCTTAAGTATTTTACTGTGAAAAACAATGTTATTTTGTCTTCACTTACTCAAAGAAAACCTTTTGAAAACATGCAAACCAAAAAGTTTTTTCAATCATTAGTTTTTAAGAACGATGCAATTTAAACCTTTAAAATGCTGAACTTACTCTTTTAACCTTTTAAATTGCTTTATAGACACACCGTAGCATGGCGGACACTTGGTTAGAGAGAAAGAATAGACCCTATCATGGTTCCCGACTCCTTGGTGATGCCTGAAATTAACTGTATTTGGTATGGAAATTCAATGGCAAATTACGTTAACAAAACTCAATTTTTGAAAAGATTGTGAATTTGACACTTTGAACTTTAGACAGTGGAATTCAATTTCAAAATTCTAGGCCTATAGCCACACTAGAAAACGTCCAATTTCTGAAAAAATAATACAGAGAAATAAATAGAAAATTCAAAACACGATTATGATGCTTTCTAATGCGGACAAAAGGCCTCAAACTTTTGTATTAAATCCCTCTGTTTAAATTTTAGATTTTCCAATTCACAGTTTTTTTTTAAATTAGAGTTTTGTATATTTACCAATGAATTTACACACAAGTGCTGTTGACTTCAGTCATTTTGTCTACCCGCCAAAATGGCGTCGGAAACCGCGAGTTCTATTATTTTGGTGGGATTAAATGTTTTAAAAGAAAATGTTTATTTTCTAATCTCTTTAAATGCTTTTTTTCTTCTTATAAAATAAATATTAAAGAAACATATTAAATCAGAGACACGTAAAACCTAATTGAAAACCCGTCAGCTTGAGTGAAAACATCCGTTACTGGCGTTAGTACGATACGTTTAACAAAAGGCTAAGGTTTATTTATGTCCAATTAGATTAACAATTCAAAAACGCGATGGTCATGCAATTTTCCCTTCTCTTTCTGCACTTTCTTATTTAAACATCGCGTAGCTTACGCAAAAAACTGAATATTGTAAAAACAGCAATGGATTGGTTTACCATGTGGCGTTTTTGAATATATCTTGTCAAATTCTAAAACTGCTAAGTATTTAGTTTTACAGAATACGTTGATGTTCTTTGACCATTAAATGGACAAACTAAAGTGCTCCTATTAAAGCTAATTTTAGTCACGTTCTTAGCATGAAATATAGAAAAAGAAACTGTTTACTTGGACTTTAAAAGCGTCAAGTATGGAAATACGGAAACTATAGTTTATATGCAAAACTATAAATTATAATAAAAATGACCAAATTTTACGCATTTTCATCAAGTCTGAACTTTGAGCTTTGAGAAAACCATGACTGAAGATTTGTTTTGAATTATGCATTCCAGGTGTTCTATTCCTTGACAGCTTGGATTTGCTGCCAATCCAAGCATTTTTACCCGAGTTTGTTTCAATGAACATCAGCCAAAAATATAGAAACATGCATGTCCAATGTTAAGAAAGATATATACTTTTAAAGACATCTTAACTTAGAATAAAGTTAGATTTTTAAATTTTCTGCCATTCGCATTTTTGGTTCAAAGCCTAATGTGTTACCAAGGGTCTCCTTTCATTAGTTTGGAAGATATTTAATAGGTTGTGATAAAACTATACTTCCAAGTACTTTGATTTAAACAACTGAATAATTTATCATAACTAACATAAGTCTCTCAGTATTTGTCATCAAAAAAATAACTCATAAACAAATGCAAATTCTTTAGTCATATATTTGCTTCCGCACAAAAACATTAAAAAACTTTTTGGGTAAAGAACTCAGCCATAATTAACGTACCGTCTTTTCGGTTTTTTAAAAAGGTGTTTTTGCATTTCATATCAACAGATCAACAGCTCAAGATAATACTGAAAGAAAAGAAGTGTCTTATCAACGCAGAATCTTCCAGACTTTCATCAAGGAATATAACTCAAAACTGCTAGTGTGACTAATATAAGTTTTAATGAGCCTTGAAACTGAAAAATTGGCAGAGATCGCCAAGTGTCCAATATAGAAAGTAATTTACCTTAAGTACTTGTTAAGAGACCGGGACATAATTGGACACTTCAGCAATATCCCGGATTAGATGGACGAGTTCTGTTAAAAACCCAAAGCTTAGTCGCACGAACCTTAATCCATGTTTTGAATGCAACAAGATCGAAGTTTCCATCAGTGTAATAACATACGGTTTTTCTCGCTTATATTTGGAGATAAGAAAGCAAACAGCAGTCACGTGATACAGGTGACCGGTATAACAAAATTATCTTGTTACCACAAAAAAAAGGTGTCTTTTCGTTAGGTTAATAGGATAAGCTGGACAGAGGAAAGATTCTCTTTCGAAAAGAGTTAAGGTAGAGAGTCGGCCTCTGGAATTTTTAAAAACTAATGGAGACAAACAATACCACGTTCACTGAAACGATCAAGCAATGCACAGGAGAAATTACTACTGAAGCTCAGTTCGTTTTGGCATCCCTAAATGCCATCGCTGGAATAATAGCGATGTTTGGAAACGCGCTAGTTTTAATCGCTATTTTTAAAACACCTTCTCTTAGAACGGTTTCCAATGCATTTCTTGCTTCTCTTGCAGTCTCGGACTTCTACATCGGTTTAGTGATCCATCCCATATGGATGGCAAGAATAATTCACAACGTTTGGCAGAGTAGTCACCTTCTATCAGAGATGGTTCAAATTTTGTCTCTTCAGTCAATCATTTCATCGTCATACAACCTTTGCGCCATTGCAATCGACCGCTACATTTGTATCGTGAACGTGTTTCGGGCCCAAGACATTATCACCCCCAGACGCTGTACGGTGGCCATCTCTTGCATCTGGTTTTTCTCCGTCGCTTTCGCGACTACAAGATTGGTTGTTCATGATCCACAAGTTCTTCCTTATCTATGGTTTTGTGTTCAGGTTTTGGGCATCGTCCTGCCAATGAACTTAATTGCATACTGTTATTTTCATATCTTTAAGATAGCACGTATGCAGAAGAGAAAGATCGCCACTGAAAATATGAAGAGGGAAGACAGAGTGTCCATTCTGAAAAATAACAAAGCAGCCTGGACCGCCGGAATAATTATCGGACTTTTCTTCCTGCTGGGAATGCCAAATTTTGTTGTTGCTTGCGTGCAATCAGCCTCAAACAACCTGTGTTTTAAAGTAAAGATGATTCCGATATGGTTCTGGACAGCTTTCATAGCCTTTGCCTCAGCTGCCTGCCATCCATGGATTTATGCTCTAAGAAGCAAAGACTTTCGTCATGCTTTTGCACAACTTTTAGGACGCACAAATCAATCGATAGAAAACGCTGTCTTTAGAACTGTTACGAAAGAGTTCAAGACATCTAAATGAAGACTGTTGATGATTTACTTGCATAAGTCATTGGATTAACAGAAACAAAACTAGGCAATGAAAGCCATTATTATAAAATTGTAATATATTGTAAGTTTAAACATCTAAATTTCTTTATTTTTTCGTTTTATAAAATAAATTCAGCTTTTAAAGAGCTAATATTTTGAGACATTGTTCTGTTGGTTTTGCTGTAGCAATTTTGAATTATGTATCTCCAATTACGAAAAAGGAATATTTTTTGACAATTGTTTATTTAGAAAAATTGGAATTTGTTTCCGACAAAGTAGATAAAATCTTATAGATTTAGAGTGAAAGAATATTCTTAGTCCAAAGAAACTAATTATACTAACAAACATACTAGTAATATGGAAAATCGGTTCAACGCGTCAAATAAGAGTATCCTATATTTTATTTTTCGCCTGTTATAGTTGAATTTAGACGGTCCACGTATAGTTTTTGATATAACAATTCTAAAATGTCAAACAAGTCATACTAAAACAAATTCATTTTCAGTTTTAGAAATACGGCTTCAGTTAATCCAATTGTAAGGGTAATATTTCAAGAATAATTAATATGCTGGACACCATCACAGCGTAGAAAATTAAAATATTAAAATATATTGTCCCTCGGAACAAAAAAAAACTAACCCAAGGAAATAACATTATTCATAAAATTGGGATAACATGTTAAATCGGCTTGTTTTAGTCTACAGTACATAATATTTTTCAGGTACTTGTGAATTCTAAAGGTAAACTAATTTTTTGGCAATTCATTTACATAACAAGACTGTAATAAATATTAATTAATTCCACAAAAGATAAAGCTAGCTCACACGTAAAACAAATGCGTGTTTCTAGTTGTATGTTATTGCCAAACCACTGAAAGTGCGAGATATTTTATTTTATTGTGTTATGAAAAAAAATTACCCTATTTTGCCGTGTATAAGTTGACCCTCTCCGTCTCTACGTCGACCTCCATTTTTCACAAAACTAAACATTAAAATTACTGTACTTAGTAAACTTGGCAAGGCAAAAGCACGACACAGATACAACATACTAGCAATAAATGAAGTAATAATTGATCATTTCCTTTGCAATATTTCGTGGCTCCTATAAAAGGGAAAGTTAATAATAGTTGCACTTCAGAACCGTCAAAGTTGTGTACCGTATTTTAGACTGGTTTATTTTACTATTGATATTGCTGTCCCCAAGCAAAACAGGAGGCGTTTCTTGAACAATCATATCATTTCAGGGAACCGATTATAAAACAGTAATAAGAGTCAATCATTTGGACGTTGCATTCATTTTAAAGTTCGTTTTTTATTAGTTTAAAACAAAATGTTTATAACTTTGCATGCTTACCTAAGAACCTTAATTTTAAGAGTTCTAAATGATTTTTGAGGTTATTACAAATGCTTTATTTTTTTGGGGTCAAATGTTTTATTTTTGACTTATACACGGCAAAATACGGTAACAGTATTTTTAATGTCAGTCTAATACTAAATAATACTTTTTAAAAGATCACACAAAAATGTGCTTTTACAGTGGAAGTAAAAATATTTATTTATGCATCTTTAAGCCTGGTTTTCACTAGCCACACAAGCACAAAAACCAGCATAACAGCTCTTATTTCACCGTAGACGCATAAACACAGAGATCATAAATTTTCTTCTTTTTTTTTTTTTTTTTTCTTTCAGTGTACTTGCGCCGTGTTTTCCCAGTGAAAGCAGAACGGCGCAGGCTATGTCTGGCCAATCATAGCATTCGCGCCAGTTTCCTACATGTCTGAGCATTTTAACAAAATCTTAACAAAACTGATAATCACGGTCTCCAAGTCGTAGCTCCTGCACGAGGTTATAAAAATCACCTTGGCTTCTCTCTTATTTAAAAATGTCCCGAACCCAAAAGAGTTTTGTTCTCTTCCTCTTTTGTAACTGATTTCGTTTTTTTTTATCGTAAGAGTAGAACTAACAACAGAACTCGTGAAGATCTTGAATAATGTTTATTGATACCTAATTACGCTTTACAAATCTCTTGTATAATAATAATAATAGTTTATAAAGTTCTCTTGTAGTATTACATACTAAATTATCGAACTAGAATATGGGATATAAGAATATAAAATTTATATAAAATCATGTATAATATACAAGAAAAATAAAATGTTTACACAAAATATTTAAACATAAAAAAGTTCTCAGTTCGTTTAGTTTTACACTTTTCACAGTTTCTAAATAAACAAATATGTCTTTCAAGTTCCTTAGGCCATATGGGCAATTGGGGAAAACCCGCCTAGGTAGCAAATCATGTAATTATCGGATTTTGTACATGTATTTAACACACAGCTGGTGGCGTCTAGTAGATAAGGTAGCTATTTGAGCTATCTTCTTTCTCGTAGGTTTTTCAATTGGGAACATAACGTCTACAAACGTTCATAAAGTAACTGTTCATCTTTAACTTGTACCAGGCTCCTGTTAATACTAAATATTTCATGAAATGTCATTCTGTGACAAAAAATTGCAACAGTAATAAACAATTTCCAATTAAAAGTTTCTAAAGCAGTGAATTAAAACATAAAAAAAGAAATTATAATGATATTAAAATATGATTTATTGAATAAAATAG
>JANCMA020506053.1:0-10452 GCA_024336925.2 Zoanthus solanderi | reverse complement strand
TACATCTCTTACAAACACTCGAGATTTGTATCGCCTGAATACTATCCTCGTACGGCTCTATAATGCTGCCGCCTCGCCAGCCTCGCGTCCTCGCTCGGCTGGCTTGTTGGCAATAACGTTTTTGTTTTGGAATTCGACATGGATCATATATGCTGTGAATATACATGAAAGCTTTCTTTTCTTACCAGACCTACAGTTAAAGCCTGCTCGCAGGTGGTTGAACTTTTTTTTTAGCGCGGAAATCTCACACAGCTTAGCTTTGCCGCTATTTCGCTCTCTCCCAATACCGCTCGACCACGAAATCCAAGATGGCGGCAACGCTAATCCCTGTGAGATTGCCGCGAAAAAAATACATCCAACCGCCAGCGAGCGGGCTATACAGTTTCGCCAAAGTGAAGTAACTGCGTATTACGCCACTTGACTGCATGAAGAACAGGCGATGAACAACACTGACCTGGCAGGGCTTCCGCGGGTCATTAAAAGTTTTGTTTTTTGCAGATTTAAGGCCTTAAAAAGGTCTTGTTATTTGCTAGAATTTCTTTTTCAAGTCTTAAAAGGCATTATATATGTAATGCGAATTGAAGTGAGTTTTTCTTGCAGCCAAATCTTTCAGCATATGGGAAGCAATTTAACGGGACGTTCACGTTCTTGACCACCATTGCATTGACTGCACCTCACCACTGTGAATCTGCCATTGTTGATCAGAACTCTTGTTATTCGGTTATAAAATTTACAGATTTTTGTGAAAGTGTGATCTTGTTTACCATGCAAGTGTTTATTAGCATTGTTATTTCTTTAAGTTTTTTTTTCTGTTTTTTTTTGTAATGAAAAAATTGATCTTAAATGTTTTTACTTTCGGCATTAGAAAGTCTTAAAAAGGTCTTAAATTAGTTGGCTCCTGAGCTGTAGAACTCTGCCTGGTTAGAAGGGTCACTCTGGGTAGAGTTATCTTTAGCGTGTGTTTATATGATAAAATGTTATCGCTTTTAAACCCTTTCAGTCCCAGTCCGTTATCAACATTAAACTTCTCCTTACATAACACATACAAAATAAGACATTTGGTAATAAGAAAATGAGAATTGATCAAACAAAGCAAACTTTTGAAGATTAAAAACAAAATTCTTTCAAACTTGTTCAATGAAAAGTATGAGCTCAAGTTGGGAGAATTTAATAATACAACTTGGAATGTCGCATGTAACGTGTTTCAATTTGAAAAACATGGCGGAAAAATATCCAGGAAAGAAGAAGAATTTCAGGAATTCCAATATATCGGAAAACGAAAGTACTAAGTACACCGAACACAAAATAAAATATCAAACTACAGAACGTTCCTCAGGTTTTTTACATTGATAAATCATAAGATTATTTATACGTAGTAGTTGGGATAAAATTTTCAAATTGTCGTCAATTCCACACTCCCGTCGGCATAAATTTATGACTATACATATGCCACTTACCATTGCAAACCATGCTTTTTATCTTTACAATTTGCACAATAGTTCATTAAAACTTGTTAAACATTTTGTATTCGTTTTTTAGTTTTATTTCCATGAACGATTAATATAATAGTGTATCTAGTTCTTCTTGCACCTTTCTATCATCTCGGTTACAAAAGTCCTTCACTGCAAGAACTTTTGCCTTAACTAAAAAAAAACTCACTAAATCTATCAGGTTAGAATATTGTTTTAAATCAATAATAATTGATTTTAAAAACCAAAAAATATATATATATATGTTCAAAAATTTTCAGTGTCAGTTGCTGAGCTTGTATCTACAATCTTTGCCAAAAATATTTGAACCGTTCGAGCAAAAGCAAACTTTTCTGGTTATCTTAGGGAGCCTTGAAAATATAGAGTCCTCCGTCCCCCCAAGGGATGGGCAAAAACATTCGAGGGGTAATTCATTTTAACTATCAACAGTATTGAGTGGGGGAGCGGGGGGAATATTTTGGTAATAACTGGTTCTAGTTTTAGCCCTTCAAAACTGCGCTATCGGTTCAAGGTTTTTGGCAAAGATTGTAGTCCAATAATTGTTTTATCATTCAATCACTGAATTTTTATGTGGGAAGCGTTAACTTTTGAGAGGTAAATGCGCGCTGCCTCGTAAATTAAGCCAAGTCGGCTTTTTTCAGTTTGCAGATTAATTGAGAAAATAACGCGGCGCTCACACTCGTAATCCCAAAAGCAGATTATCGGTTCAAAAAATTTATTTTGTAACTTAGAAAAAAAACTTACTGTTTTTGTTACCTAACAAACTGCTTAAATCTGCCTCTGAACACTTTGGAAAACGAGCCATTTTTTTTTCTAGAGGAGGTCGAAGCTACGCATGAGTAGTGTCATATTTGCAGCTAAACTCCGCCAGACGGTTATGCGCATATGCAGAGTCATATTTGTAGGCAATTATTTGTAAGTCACGTGGTGGCCCTTGCGCCAATGAGAAAGAAAGAAAATTTCCATCGAATGATAAACCCTTATATTGACCTGTCTTAAACCCCATTTCCCTTTTAGCAAAATTCCTTGAAAGTTGAATATGATATATATGAACGGTGTTGTATTTGATATATTAATTTCAGTCATCGATGATATTGAAGCCTTCGTTAACTGGACTGTAATTAAGTGGAAACCACTAACTTGATACTTTGCCCTCTTTATAATATTTTAGTTCAAACATGTCCCACTGTACCTGGAGTGGGCACCTCTTGATGTATTTACTAGTAACGCAAGACCATCAGAGGAGAGCCAGGCTCTTCCATCTGAGGAGAGCAAAGAAAATACAGCAGAATTGGTCCAAGAGGAGTCAGGTGCCTTTTTTGTTTGTACCGAATTTAGATAAATCTACAAAACAACAAGTAATTAAGACAGCTCAAGATTTTTATGACCATTGTTGTAATTAGTGTAAGGAGCTGATCTTTAGTGCGTTAGCTGTTCGTCAGAGAAACTTTGTTGCAAATAGCTCAACTTTGAATTTTCTTTATTTCGTTTTTGTACCATCGTTTAGTATAAATTGTGACGAACAATAAAACATTCGTTTTTGAAGATTTGGCCATTTCTTAAACCTGTTTTTGTTTTTACTCGCAAAATTACTGTTTTGGTACTTTTTCTTTTGTGCAAATTTTGTTTTCACTTTTGATTTGCTGTTTTATTGGAATTTCAGGAACGCGTTTTTTTTTCTTTTTGTAATTGCTGTGTCGTTTTTGCAGATTTCAATTGGCCCCTCAATGGTTATTTTTCAGGCCTGCAGTTCATTCTTATTGAACCTGAATGCCTTCCTCCAGCTATAAACTATTTAGTCGTTTTTGTGGCCTTTCACTGAACACTTCTAAAAAACAGTGCCCATTCTAACGTTGTTATTTGTAGCCAAAGCGTTGGAATCCGTAGATATTTTGTATTGCTTCAGGAAATGTTAATTGTTGATTCAAACTGGATCATCATGGCTGTATAATGGAAGCTTGCTAACCTTTGTATTACCAGAAGACACCCTGGAGTTGATGAAAATTGTCAAGTATTAACCAAAAAAAGTTTCGTCATACAATAGTTTGCTCATACATGGACGCCATATTTTGATCAACGTAACTGTTTCTGATAGACGTAACTCAACATAAGGTGAAACTGGATGACGAAAACAAAGATAAAACAGTAAAATCTTAATTTACTTTATAGTGACAAAACTCTGATGATACAACAATCAGCTACCGCCTTGTCTTGTTAGGACTGTTCCTCACAGCATTTAAATCATTTTATTTCCATTTGTTAGACAAAGAAAGCGACGCAGAGGCAGAAGAAGGTACCATAGTGTTTGTCAAGAATCTCAACTTTTCTACGACTGAGGAGACATTGAAAGAGGTATAAGACAGTTTTTATAAAGCGTTCTTCATGCCCACTTTTTTATTGACTTTATTCATTGCGTTCGACGAAGGAAATTGCATACTAATTGCGTCGTTGCACGCGGGCTCAGACTTGTCTCACCTCCATCTGAAGTTACGATATCTGAAGAAGATTGCAGCTACAATCGAAAGTTTATTCGACTAAGTTAAAAATAATTCAGTGTACAACGTTTAAAAAACCTTTCCAGCTCAGTTAAGTGTTTAGTGTTGTTTTCAGCATATTTCAAGCTATTATGATTAAAGGTCGAATGCACTTCACAAGCCTATGGATACTTTAAGTATTCTAATCTTATGTAGTAGAATCAATTTAATGGCCTCACTATAGACAGTTTTCATGGTATTCAATAAGTTTTAAGTAAGGTGGTGAAAGTGAAGAAATAGACGATGTAAGAGCTGATATTTTTCATTTTATTTGCATGGTCTGAGTAATTTCGCTACTAAAGAAGGCAACGAATATATTTTAAGAAGACTGCGAAATTCGCCGGCTGTCGCCTCTTATTGACTGAAACTGTTTCTGTAAAAACACCGACGCAGCATTCCATTTATAGTTTATTTCTTGTATTTCTTGTTATAGATAGATATCCATTTGCTTGTTGATAACTGGAGTGTTTACCCTTGGGCTGTGAAAGTTTCATCATCATCAAAATTAAGAAAATCCTTAGAAACACAGATAACCATGCATTGTAGCTTTGGCCTTGCTCTATATGTACATACCCTGCCTTCTCATTGCAATCAGTCTAAACGGCAAGAATTAAAATTTCATTTGTCCGTTATTCCAAAGAAATCATTTCCTTCCAAAAGCATGCAAAATAAATTGTATTTTATTCGGTATTAATATACGCACATATTTGTGAAGCCAGCCTTCAGTGTCTTAATTTTTCTCCTTTCCTTCATTGTTACCTACCTTGCTCTTGCTGCACTCTCCATAGATTTGACAAATAATTAGGAGAACAGACCATTTTCGAATTTCCCATTACCGCTGATTACAATGACAACGTAATCAATTTGTACAGTCTTAGCCTCGTTATGAAGTTAAATATTCCTAGATGCCAATGTAGTCTTACACTATTTGTAGAGTTGTGACTTCTTGTAATCTCTCACTAGTAGTTTTAAATATTCAAAAACAAAACGAGGCTAAGACTGTATAAAATGAATCTGCAGTCATTTAAACCAGCAGCAACTAGAAATTCGAAAATAGTCTGTTGTTTCTATCTTCATTAACCTTATGCTTGCTTTTGTTATTTCTTGCAGAAATTTAAAAAACTTGGTCCGCTTCTTTCGGTGACGATATCTAAGAAGAAAGATACTAAGAAAAAAGGTTGGCATTTGTATTAAGAAACATGCATAACGCCGCGCGATCGGGGCTCAAGAGATCAGATTCCCACTGCTGCATACAATATTAATCCTGCCATTCAGTTAAATTTTATATTAGCAAACGCTTTCTTCGTAGACCTGGATCATTGTTAAATTACTAGTTTTGTGTCGGTGGCACAGAAATACCATTCCAGTCAGAATTAAAAAAATTAAGTTGTTTCTAATTGGTCCTTTTTAAAAGCAGCAAAGTTTAAATTCAACAGGAACAAGTCAGAGATAATATCTTGTACTGATATATGTTTACATTGCTTTCTCTAATTACCGTTAATTATCTGGACAGAATACCAGTAGGTTTTCTTTTTAAGCTCGAGCGAGGGACTTGTTTTCGAAGTTAATTTTAAATTGAATGCCATTAATTGAATCTATAAGCACAGTTCTATCTAGTTATTACAAAGCTGAATGTAGGCAAACTATATAAATTACAAGTAACTTCAATACTAGAAAGAGTTAATTGATCGTCTTAGAAAGTGCATCTTTGATTATCAAAACTGTGTCAGAGCATCAAAGCATACTTTTTTCATATATGGTTCGTGACTTTCTTTACTGTTTTTTTTTTTGAGAGAAAATGACAGCGATTTGACGTTGGGACGCCAGGCGTTGAGTAGTGTTAGATTGTGGACGCAAATATGGCGTCTTGCATCGCGAATGATTTGCTCGTTTTGAACTAATCTCAGGAAGCACGAATAGCTAAATCGCTATAAAAACACAGTTTTAAAAATTCCAATAGATATAGTTTGACATTAAAAACACTTAAGTTGAGGGTTCAGTTTCCCCTTAAAGAAAGTTCTGACTCACTCGTGAGTTTTTTAGCTCTTTTCATACTTTGTGTTTGATAGTCAAACTATATCAAGATTAGATAATGCTGGTTATTTTTAAGCTCAATAGTTTCTAGTTGAG
Organism: Zoanthus solanderi; assembly: GCA_024336925.2. Classification (NCBI taxonomy): domain Eukaryota; kingdom Metazoa; phylum Cnidaria; class Anthozoa; order Zoantharia; family Zoanthidae; genus Zoanthus; species Zoanthus solanderi. The sequence continues at coordinate 4,298 of JANCMA020506053.1, read as the reverse complement.
TACAGCATGAAGAATGAACTGCAAAAAATAGTTCGATTCCCAATGTTGGATAATTATTTACTGACTGCGTCTGGATATGTATGTATGTATGTATGTATGTATGGATACTGTGTGAGACATCCTGAAAAAGTTGCTTCTGACATAGTCCTTTGGAAACCATTACACAGAAGGACAGGTGTTGGAAGACCTATCATCGACTTCATTGACACCTAAGTAAAAGACACTGGACTGAAATCAACAATAGAGTTGCGTAATGCTATGTTGGATAGGAAGATCTGGACAGGATATGTTTCCATGGTTCGATTGGAAGATCAGCCAAATTAAGTGATTGTTTACTGATTATCTCTCCAGGAAACTTTTTGTCAATGGGATATGGTTTTATCGAGTTCAAGCATAAGAATCACGCGGCTCAAGCAATAAAAGATCTTCAGGTACACTGAATATATCAAATGTAACCAAGTCTTTCGTTCTATCTTATAGTTAGTAGCAATGCGAGACTTCCAGTATTGCGACGCTCAGTTTGCATCTCCAAGAACCTTGGTTGTACTCTGTCAATGTAAAATTGGCAGTGAAAATTCACGACTTCCAAACACAGTTACAACAGTTTTTTTGCTATTTGCGCAACGCCGGTTTCACCGTTCTTGCGGCTTTTCAGCTACATATAGCAGTATATGTGACAATTAGTTTTTACGGGTGACGTGAGCTTATATAAGCGCTGATGTAAAATTGGTCCATATTTAGAAACGAAGAATCGTTCTTTGATGTAACTGCACAGTTTGTAAAAAAGAAAGACAATGACATTCGGTTCAGTCTATTCATACATTCATTTCCACTTACTAAATCAATCTTAGAAATTATTAGGCGTTTTCATGGTGTTTGGCCCTGTCGGTTTGTTACTTAGGTGATTTGTGACTCTGGGTCATGGAGGTAATAATTGTTTCTTGTTTTCTATAATGAAAGAAGAATATAAGATTCTATTGTTACAATGTAAACATAGTATTTTAAGCATATTCTTTATGCAGTTTAGGTACTCCCTAGATTGTGCTTGACCCGATCACCAATGGACTCTATACACGTACTCTTCTTTGAAGGCTGTGGAGGCAACTAATTCATGGAGTCAACTCGTAACTTTAGCACATGCTTGAGAAGGCACCCCACATTTTCCAACACTTTGGAAGTTCAAATCGTTCCCGTCATGGTTGCTCCGAAGATTGCTTTAAAACGACTGACAAAGTATCAACCTAACAAATAAGTGGTGGACAGGTTTTGGGACAAGCACAAAATTAACTCCCCTTTGGTTTTTCCATTAATCAAATACCCTCTATATCATTTATATTAAATTTTCATAATCAATTTCAAATTCATATTACTGTTTGTGATATTATTATTTTCATCATCAATATTAAATGTATATTACTGTTTGAAATCTCTTTATGTGGAATACACTTTCATTCTGTGTCGTATTAAACACTAACAAATCTGCCAAAAAGTATCTGTAAAGGTAAAAGTTTTGTCTTTGCTTCAAAATGTGTTAATAATTGTATTTCATCGGTCAAACAGCATTGCAAGGTCGATGGCCATGCTTTGGAACTAAAATTGTCTCATCGAAAACCTAGGTGGGTAGAAACTCTATAGTTGCCAGTGAGAATAGTTCACTAGGAGGGATGTTTATCCATTTTTCATTTAGTTTTGTACATCACATGAAAGTTAGTTTTCTGTCGATATTGAAAAATCAAAGTATGCATTATAACTCCACTAGTAACGAAATATTTTCTTTTAAAGTAACTAGGTGTGATTTTTTTTATTTTAATAACACGCTGATACACATCTATAATAGGAAACTGTTTTACAGCCATTCACTCCGACGAAGGACTACAGCCCGAAACGTCAGTTTTTTTATATTCTTTCTCCATTCACTATGGTGTAAAATTTAAATATTGAACTACTTGTAAAACTGCTTCTATAGAAACACCGACGCAGCATTCCATTTATGTCATAGTAGGGAACTGGTATTTGTTTGTTTTTCTAGGGGAGCGGTAAATAATATCAATAATATAACGATAATGTAACTTTCTTTCTTACTTACGTATAATTAGGTCAGTGGCTGGAAAATATTATTATAATTGATATTTATTTTCCCGTTTTCATTTGTTATTCTATTAAGTATGTGTTTTTTGTTTGTGTCAATGTTCTAGTGCTGCCCCAGAATGTCGAAAGAAAGCAGTTATGGGCAAACAAACGAGCTCTAAAATTTTAGTTAGAAATGTACCTTTTGAAGCATCCACAAAGGAAGTGAAGGAGTTATTTAGGTATGTATCGACTGCTAGTGTTGTTTCTGGTAGTTTTAATCAGTACTCATATCTATTTTAACAAATAGACAGAGAACGTACAAAGTCTTGAAAACCAGAAAAAGTATTGAAAACCAGAACAAGCAACAACACAACAAACCATGGGAAAAGAGTGGAAATCAAACAATGTATAAAAAACGTTCTGATATTCTGATCTTGCCTTTATACTGAAAAAGTATGGTTTTATATGTGGCTGCTATAAAAATAATGGTCAATTTTATACTGAGATTGTCACTTTTTTAATTTTCAAAGCTAGTATACATTAAGCACTTAACACACAACTGTTCATGAGGTAAAATGGTTTTAGTTTACAAAACCAATGACATTTTTGAATATTTTCGCTTTGAGAGAAAAAGTCCGGTAAAAATCCTAAACAAGTTTTGATTATTTCTTTCAAAGATCTCTGAATGGAGATAATTATTGACGGAAATACTTAACAAATAAAGATATTCTAACCAATGACAGTGTTGATGAACCAACCAGTGGAGATATCCTAGCCATTGTATACATATATCCTAACCAATGGGGATCTAACTTAAGAAGATATAACCATCGGAGATATCCTAATGAATGAAGACATTCATGAGTGCGCATGAAAGGAATTGAAATGAACTGAACTGAGCGAATATTTAGATTGTGATCATTTTACTTAGAAACTGAGTATTTGGATCTTTTTAGGAACTGTGTAGACTCTTAAAAGAGTTGCCTTGTATAAACGAGTAAACCCAGGAGAGAGAGTTCATTCGTGAACATTAAGAGAGATATACAAAACAAAAGCAGGTATATCCAAGCCAATGTAGATGTTCTTAGCCGAAGAAGATGTCCCAACCAAAGAAGACGATTAAACCAATGGAGATCTTCCTAACAAGGGAAGACATCGTAGCAAGTGGTGACATTCAAAGCAAGATAGATATTCAGTCAATATCACCAAATGTATGGAGATATCCTAACTAAGGGAGATAACCCAGCCAATGGTGATATCCTAATAAATAGAAATAATTTAACAAATGGGATATCATAAATTAGTAGATAAATGCTTACCAAAGGAGACGTGCTAGCCGTTTGAGATATCCTTAAATGGACATTTCTCAGCAACAAGAAAAAGCTTAACAAATGCTGGTCTCATAATTTCCTAATATTCTTTGCTCACATTTATTGCAGTACTTTTGGTGAAATTAAAACGCTAAGACTACCGACAAAGATGAGCGGAACAGCTGGTAGTCATCGAGGATTTGCATTCGTGGACTTCCTTACAAAGCAAGATGCCAAGGTAAATTTCATTGCCAGTGTTCAGCGAGTTTTTGTCTATTGTATACATAAATTATCGCGTTTGTACAAGACACTTACTTTTGAATAATAAGCATGGTGCTCATTACTCCTGGAATTCCTGGAAAACTCCTGGAATTTTAAAATGTTGTTCCAGGGTCAACATCCAACATGATGCTCATTACTCCTGGAATTCCTGGAAAACTCCTGGAATTTTAAAATGTTGTTCCAGGATCAACATCCAACATGGTGCTCATTACTCCTGGAATTCGTGGAAAACTCCTGGAATTCCTGGAAAACTCCTGGAATTTTGAAATTATTTTCCAGGACCCTGAAAAAGTCCTGGAAAAACAGATAGTTTTCCTGTACTTCTGGAATACGCCTGGAATTTTGTGGAACATTTTGCGTCATTTTTTTAAATTAACCAAAAGCTGCAGAAGCATCTGTACTACGGTTAAATTTTTTGTATTTTATGTACACTCAATTTGAGTTGCTGTTACTATGGAAGAAATTAGTTGATATCATTTTGTTTTTGCCGAGAGAGAATTTGGGGTTTCAGGGTTCTAGCAAAAAAATGTTTTTACTCTGGAGAACTCCTGGAAACTCCTGGAGAAAAGGCGATCAACCGGGACGATGGTTTGAAACTACCACATGAGTATTTGAATTTAACTTTTAAAGACAAGA
>JANCMA020505952.1:0-10452 GCA_024336925.2 Zoanthus solanderi | reverse complement strand
CGTAGGTTACGATACTAGAATGATTAAAACGAGGAAAAACATGGTTACTGTGCGGCTTTTGGCTGCTATAAAAGAAACAAAAACTTCGCAAAACATCAATTGTCATATTTAAGCTCTGAATATGATAACATACGATAACCTATGTTTCTACATTTAATTTCTCGCTGTAATTTGACTTAAATTAAAAAAAAAAACTTCACAGAGTTAATCAACTATACCATTAGAATCAAACAACAATAGGTTAGTTTTAGCATTCAGTTCTCCTTTATTGTGTATTTATGCCACTGCCATACACATAAGTGCTGTATTGTGAACACAAGTTCAGGTTTATGCAAAATGTATGGAAAATCGTATTTTTAGCAACTAGATGTGGCACCTCCCTCAAAGGCGCAATCTCCATTAAAAAAATTTTGTACGAAGTCTGTTACAAGATATACAATACCATTAATTATCTCATAGTATAGATCGAACAGCTTTAGGGGGATGGACCATAGAATAAACATGGCTTGGAGTGAGAAAAACCAAAAATAAACATTTTCAAGTTCAAATACGATGAAAAAATTGGTGAAAAGCAAATCAAAAAATCCAAGCCCTCAAGAACAGCCAATCAAAAAAGAAAATGCTTGAGAAAAAAAAAACCTTACCCCCCATCTCTTCCCTTAAAATTTGTTCTGAACATCCAGTAGTATTTTAAACGGGAATGTTAAAGGAGCAGAGACTATCAGGTAGATAAAATTCTAAAACTATTGTTAAAAGATTCGGAATGTATATGGGATTTTTAATGAAATTTGTATAAACACTGACACTGTGACAGCAAAATGTCTTTGATACATTTTCAGTTTTAAAGTGTGTTCTTTTAGGTGTTTGTGATCTCAATATTATTTTCATTTAGAAGCTTATCATCCAGTTATAACATATAAAGCAGGATGCCCTCGGTGTAACGTACACCCAAGAATTTGGAGTCTGAGTGGTTTAGTAGGTATATGCCGGTCATTTGACTTTTAAGTCAAATGTCTAGATTAGAGAAATTTGACTGCGTTTATTGGTCCTAAATATCAGGACGTTTAAACCGCAAGTTTGTCGCACTCTCAGTGACGGAACATTAGTCATGTTTTGATTGCTTTCATGTGTAACAGGGTGGAAAAAGTGAATAAAGAAGCCTTGAGAGTTTCTGTGCTCCAAATATGTCTCCCCACCCACTACTGTTTCCCTACCATCCTTTATCATTGGCAGGTGTAATAACATGCTATCAGTTTTTTCCTTAAATAGATTATAGAGAAATGATATCTTTTCAGTTAGATAATGAAGTAATCATTTTTCTTCAGGAAATAATCTAATAACTGCTGTATATAACTACTTTTAATTAAAGGTAAGCGAATGACTTAAGTCTGTGAGGCTTTTTTCAGCTCCAAAATATCACTTTGCTTGGGCCAAAATTTGTTCGTGAGCTGGGATGTTAAAAAACTGGGTAACTTCAAATCGGAGTTAGGCAAAATTTCTAGCAGCATAAATTCTATTCTCGAAGAAACGTTTTACGGTTCTTATATGATACTGTTCGTATTTTTTAATGAAAAAACATGTTTGTCCCTGAATCAAAGCTCCAATGAAGCCGTCTCTGTAAGGCAAGGTTGTTAAAAAGATTTAAAGTAGGGGGAGGCCCCACAAAGCACGAAACAGATCGCTGCTTCGATAACTTTTATCTTGTTCTTCATCAAACTTCCTCTTATTAAAAAAATAAAATCTAGCAAAGTTCTGGTTCGCTTTCCTTCTTCGCCGCCGGTCGCCATGACTTTCTCTTCTCCGTACATTGCATGAACTTGCGCGTGATGACGTATTTCGCCAGTCTTTTAATTATCGCAGTGCTGACTCTTCAATATCGGATCTGACATGAAAAATTCCGAATGTTCTCAAACGCGACACACATGAATTTCATCAATTTTAAACAAAGCTATCTTTACCATCCTTTCTAGTTCGTTTGCATGTATTAATAAACTTTACAGTATTAATACTCAGACACAAGCTGTTTTGCGGATAATTGAGCTACATTCGTCAAAATTAGCCGATGAAATGCGCCGGTTGCCGGCTTACTTTGAAAACCCTGGTAAGGCTGGAAACAAGCCAAGAACAATGTGTTACCTTAACCCTGTTTCAGTGCTGATCAGCTTTTTAGCCACTCGTAAAAATATTTTTAAAAAACTGATATTGCTGAACAACATGTTCTCGAAAATTCATTTCGCTTTTAGAGAAATGTTAAGCCTGCATCACACAAGCGACATAAACACAAGCGCAAGGTGGATACGCTTGTGTCAGAAATCTTCTAGTGGGAAGCGACAAAGCGCAAGCGCAAGACACACACAAGAAAAACAAAATATTCCTTTTTCTTGCGCTTGCATTAGAAAACTATTATATGTTTAATTGCGTCACGCCAACGTGGTGTGAATGTACAAGTTTCACGAAACGCATTTACTGATTCAGTAGATTGACGCAAAATAGTTTCTGAAATCTTTTTTCAGTGTTACGTACCCTTTGAAAATAAGATTAAAATTAAAAACAACTCTTGCGTAGTGTATTCACCGACTGAACACCAAGCACATGTCATTGCACTGGAAACCTTTCGGAAAACAGTTAATACAGAGTTCGACAGTTCCTCTTCGTCTCGACAGTCTTTGTTCCGAAAACAGGTGTTTTTGTCGTTTGGGCATGATAGTTCTCACGCAAAGTAAAAACTATTTAAAACCTTATTAAATAGCAGCAATAAAATACGTGTTCAAACATGCTGTCAATTAAGCTTAAGCAAATAAATCGATTTTCTGGTAAGTGGACTTAGGGTGCATTTCTTTGGCAAAATCCAAAAACGGATTCTTTTTTGCCAAAGAAACAAACAATCCGAAAAGAGATTAATCGCGGATTCTTTTTTGCGAAAGAAACGAAAAATCTAAAAACCGATTTTTCACGGCCTACGATTTTAGCGCGAAGACCGCTCGCCACATGTATTTTTTTCTAATCCTTTCCCAAAGAAACGCAAAAGCGACGAATCCTAAGAATTCGAATTCAGATTAATCCATTGAATCCTCGTCGCGAGCGGATTCATTGGATTCATATAATCCGTTTTTGGATTTTACCAAAGAAACGAAAAATTCCTTTTTGGGTTCAGAATCCGGATTAGGATTTTTCCCAAAGAAAAGCACCCTTAGTGTTTTTATAGAAACGTCTAAATGTTTGGCACAAAGCTGAATGTTCTTAGAAATGTGAAGGATTCGAATGTTCATAAAATGTAATACACTCATATTTTTTTTATTGAAAAAATATATTTAGCATGAGAAATCATCTGAAAACTAAGAATTATGGAAAAATCAGCTCGTGCTTGGTTACATTTTTTAGCTCTTCGAGTATATTAATTGTTTTAGTAAAAATCTCTGAAGAAGAAACAAAATAATATTTTTTTTAAAAACAATTATTGAATTTATTCAAACAATCAATGCTGATGATCCACCAGCGACCACTCGTCGACTGAAACTGTCAAGTTGATACTTCAAATTCATTATTTTCTTACGTTTGAAATTTTTTAAACCATATTTTCTTGATATTTTATTTTTCTCTGAGATTACCTTTTTTTTATTAAGAGCGTTTAATTCCTCTTCGGAAACGTCTGAAAAGCGGGAAATTAAGGGACGCCATGTTGCATTACTAGTGTACATTCTGTAGACACTACCTATAACCTGATTTAGTATTTATCCATTTTTGCGCGTTCTGATTGGCTCCCGTAACTCGTCATATCCAAGATTATTAGTTAATTCAATTTTTGAGGCAATGACAGGAAGCGCGCATGCGAAAAATAGAAAAAAGGTTTACATTGTTTTGTTTCTTTGAAAAAAAATGCATTTTATCCCATTATTTTGGTAAATACTAAAACAACTATCCACTATAAACGTGCTAGTAGCTAACTTGAAGCCACTATTTCGGAGGCCTAAGAATTAAGATGAGTAGATGTTTACAAAGTTAACGATTTTATGCCCGGTAATCTGATTTTGTATGGCAGTGTATATGTTATCTGAACCAGCTTCTGAACCAAATGCATGTTTTCTTGTGCTGTGATTATCGAGTGCCCCGAAACTCTTAATATCGTATTGTTATACGTTATCTTGTGTCTAACACGAAAACATGTGGTTATATATATAATTTAGGCAATAGGCATGCAGAAATCTTCCTCACTTATATTATAAACTTAAAATATGATTCCAAGGGAAACTGTTTCGTTTTCCCGAAAGTCCTGTTTCCCGAGACAAAGTAGATGGAAACATTAGGACTCGAGGACAAAAAAAACTACCGGTAACTAGTTTTCCGAGGGACCATACATTAAGTGCTTTGTTTTATATTTAGACTTTCCCATAATCACATAGCCAAAACTCACAACAATAACAACAACAGCGGGCAGCAAGCGCGCAGTTGTGTCCTGGTGGGGATACAATTGAATTTGATCAGGGGCACGTTACCAAAATTCTACCAATTACAATGCTTGTTTTGTTGAGTGAAAGTCTAATTATATATCAGTAGGAAATATATAGGGTATAAGTAATAACTTATATATATAGTAATAACTTATTTACTTGTAACTGAAAATTATTATGTAATAATGTATTGTATATGCTTTTTATGCAGGAAATTGTAAACTGCATGCGGAAAACACTTGATCCAAATTTGCTCAGGTTTTGGGTTAGGGTCATGTATGAGGGCCGATAATCTTTGTAAGCGAAGTAGATGTTCACGGGGCAGCGATCCGTATTATTCATTTTTTGTAACTAACTAAATTTGCAGTTTCTTTCAAATATTTTCGTAGGTTTTTGTTTTCCTTTGTGCCACTGTATGACGCGTTTTCCTTCTGAATCGGTAATTAATTGCTAGTCTCCCTTGCAAGTTGCAAAAGGTGTGTCTTCTAATTTCTATTTTACTGACCTCGTAAAAACTGTGCAGCAGTTGTTCATATCCAAAGGTTGTTTATAGCAGAAAGCTCCAGGAGAGAACTCCAGGGATTTCACGGCTCTAAAAATTAGAAATGTCTTAAACTGTCAGCGGATCTGCTGCATATGGCCGGTTTCAAAGGAAGACATAAACTAAAGAAAATGTGCAAATTGTCATATCATGTTTTCAGTGTATGAAGTTTACAACGGAAGTCGAAACATAGGACCATTTTTAGTTTAATTTAGGAGAAAAATACATTGTACAGCTGCATGACACGGGCGTAGATTAATCAGGTTTTAGACAACTTATGATATACAATACGTAAATCTAAATTTAGATTTTTTTAAAAAAAAAATTCTATTTTAAGAGTTTAAGTGGCCGTCGAATTAGTAATTGGTCGTCGCGCGATCGACTTTAAACAATTTTCAACTTTGGCAATGCAACTCGAGTTACAACAGTTTTATTGTGTTTTTACAGTTTTCATTTCAGTCCAGTGAGTACAAAACTTTTCTTGAATGTTAAAGTTACTCAACTTTACTTTTCCAGTGTTGATCAGTTTTATTCTTGAATTCATAAACATAAGGCAAATTGAATAAGTATGTTTGAGCAAGCTACAGCAAATACGATTCGCTGTCCAAAAATATCAAAGCGCGATATGATGACTCTTGCAAGTGCAAGGTGTTCATTCGTTGAAGAAATTTTTATAAAATTTCTCTATAAAAAGCTATACCACATAATTGACACTCTATCATTATATATTCTTTCTGAAAACATTCAATGTTTTATTAAAGAAACCGCAAACAGAGAACATCAAGAAATAATATTTATAAAACTGACTAGTCTGTGTACTTAGGTTTTTCTCATGCTGAAAATGAAAGCACCTATAAAATGCTTTAAGCCAAATAAAGAAGAAGAAGACCTTTATTAGGCTGTGAGACTCAAACAAAAATTGATGTACAAAAAAATAACAAAAAATAATTTAATTTGAAAACAATTGGGGGTTTATTTGTTGTTACGAAGACACAACTACAAAATAAATGATTTTAAACGGAAAGAGTTTGTTAAATCCTCCCACAAGGACATCTTCTTTTTTGTCAAGCTAATTATCAGTTTGTGAAAAGCCTAAAGCTATCTCGAGCAAAAAAAATTATGTTTCCCTGACTACCAGTTGCTCCATTCACTTCTTTTAGGATCTTTGAAAAAAGCAAACAAAAGCTTTTCGCTTTTAGGAGCCTCCAGGTGCGAAAAGAAAGTGATGCCGCCCAGAAGTTTTGAATTCAAAATGAAAACAGTTTTTTATGATTCAAGCAAAAACGTGGTGCTTTCATGTCAGATGAGGGAACTACGAGGTTTTTCTCCGCATCGTCATCTTTCTTTATAGTCGATGACGAGCCGAATTCTTGGTGGAGGATTAAATTAAAAATGCATTTTCATTCAACACGAATAGTCGATTTTCAAGACCGACAATTTATAGTTTTACTTATTTTACATGACCAAAAGACATTAATGTTGCTGTTTGCGTAACACGTAACAAATTTGACAGAAAGAACTTTTCACGGAAAAGGGGAAAACAGTCTTTCACGTTTTGTGGAGAGTCCCTTTTATTTGCGATTTTAAAGATTTTCATTGGTGTTAAAAAAGAAGAGGCTAGCAACAGCGAAGGTGATTGGCTATTGATCTGGCAGCTGGTTTATGTTTGTCTGAGTTGTGATAAAAGACGAATAATTTGCATCTCCTTAAAAAGGTTGTATGTTGTTAAGCCATTGCGTTCTGGTTTGATAACTTCATGCATTGAAGATATACTTTGGCACTTATCTTTCAAGCTTGGTGAATCACCTTTTTTTTTCAACGAAGAGCTACAACATGCCCGTCATATTTTACAAGTCCCGCTGAAACATGCAAGAACCGAAACACAGGTACTACCTCAAGATATTTCCTTAATAAAAAAGTTTACATTATGACAAGTTCTATTTTTGAGACGAGAAGTTGTTGATGCGCAGAGCGCCACATTTTGTGCAAGTTATTCTAAAGAAGCAGCAAGAAAGAGAGACAAGTTCTGACTAATAGCAATTCTCCATGTTTTAATTTATTGACACATCTTTTTGTGTCAGATCAAAGCTGAACGCCAAAGTTTGGACTTTTTCAATGCAAAAGAAGTTTCTACGTATGCATTGTTATTGAATTCTAAATTAAGGCACCTGCTTAGTATTTGGTCTAATTCCGAGCTTACTTTCTGATGGCTACGTTTTTGTCTTTTTCCACAGTTTTTCAAAGTCAATTTTATGCCGACGAGAATGCGACAATTGTCAAAAGTCTATTAGATTTCTTGGTTTTAAATGCAGAGACTGTAGGTAGGTATTGGAAATAGTATTTATATTACGAGAACTCCCCTTTTTCTGTACCAAGGGGATTTGCATATATGAATAGTACAACAGCAGTCAAAAGGGAATTATTTCTGTAAACAACTTCTTTTTGGTCAAATTTTTCTTTTTTTGTGTCTTCAGATACAAATGCCACAAAAAATGTTCCTCGGTTGTCTTAGCAGAATGCGAACTGCGCGATCACAAGAGTAACAACGGTACGTGCATTTGAGAATTTCAACTTTTAGTATCTAATTAATATTCATTTTTGTTTTCTTAAGCTAAATGTTTCAACCTTTCTCAGCTTGTAGTTGCACATTAATCGGCAGTTGTTTTTTCTTTGCAATTTTTCTCCGCGTTTAGGCAAAAGACGGTCTCGCAGATTTTGGAGAAAAAATTTCCGAAACAATCGAAAATGGATTCTACACAAAAGAGTTGCAAAAGATTGCAATCTCTGGAACGACTCGCTGAGCAGACATACCCACGGCAACCAACAACAAAAGAGAAAAACTGGTCGTAGATTTATGAGTGGACTCTACGAGTCTTTTTGTTACAATGCAAACCATACGATTGATTTACAGCCTTTTGAATCGGAAGGTGTTAAGTCGATGTTATGTTCTGATGTTCCTCAAACCCTTGATCCTTGCGGTTTTGATGCAGTGCGAGAGGATCTCGCAGATCCACAACCTATTTTGTATTTATCGTCCAGCCCTTACCAACCTTATGGAAACTCTCTCCATACATGTTCATCCGGTTTTTCCACTAGAACTTATTCGTGGTCGAGCAGGACCTCGGCCCGAACTACTGCTAATTCTTCAGGATATTGTTCTGGCAATAACTCTTGTCCTTCGTCGGCAAACTCGCATAGAAGCACGTCACCAACGCCGGATTTTTCAAATATCAAACTTCTTTCTGCAACTTTAGAAAAATGTGTTTTAGACGAGGAAAGCGTTCTAGAAGAAGCTGATACTAGCAGTTCCGAGACAGAAAGAGAGTTTCTTTGTACGTGGCCTCCGTTTGTGGGTGAGACGATAAAAGAAATATCTCACGCGCCTGAGCGAGGTATTGCAGAAGAAAGCGATCAAAACAGAGTTATCAAAGGTAAGCTCAAAACTTTGAAAATTTTAGAATAGTAACTTAGATAATTATAGAATGTAGTTGCTTACACCAAAAACCTTGTTTAACAAGTAAGGCCAAACCAATTTAATTTCCCGATTTGATATAGCTGTTTGAGCACGGATTTTTTTTTAAATTTGAAGGGTCGGTCGGTCGAAAAAAAAGGAAAATAAAAACAAAATCTCCATTTTTTTGCTTTGGCTTTGAATATCAATAAAAATTTTCATTATGGCAAACCCTGTATCTATAGCGATATTTCAAAGTTCTCATTTAAAAAATGTCAATATGTTGAAATTTACGTGACCTTGAAACAAAAAAATAATTTGAGCGCTATTCGTAAAGTACCGTAAAACCCGTTGTATGCGCCGAGAATTTGACCCCAAATTCAGTTTAATACATAGTTTGGGGTTGGCTTATACAACAAACACCAAATTTTGAAAAGCAAAACAACCGGCGAACCGGAAATTTATACCGCGACGAAAAAAACGTATCCATTTATTTTTGACGACTTGTGAAAACAAAAGTTCCGGTGTTGCGCATTTTTATAAACGACTTCCGTTCATTGTGTCCATCAATTCAAATTCGAAGAGTGCATTTGAAACATTGTTATATCAGGTCACTAGCAAGCATGTGCTATTTTTAGCATTCCAGCTCCCACATGCGTTACACTTTAAAAAGTTTATTGTGATCGACTTTGAACAGCTTCACCGGGAGTCTAACCCATGAACTGATGAACGCTCCGGTAATTAACGGTGCACCAAAGAAACTATAAAGTCGTATAGCTGTTTGAAGCCAGTCAGTTTGAGTTCTTGTCCGGCATTCAAATGTGTACAACAATTGTTTTAACAACACTAGACCGCTTCCTTCAGTCACAACTTTATGAACAAAGTTAATTTTAAGCGAAAAAAGACAAGAAAATCGCTTCGAAATTTGTTTTTCTTTTCTTTTTTTAACTTCATTCTGACTAAATTTCCGTTTCGATTCTCTTACAGATTTACCTTTGTAGAAATTTTGTTATTTAACGGTTTTTGTAAGTTCAATTCCTGCCATGCTTAGTTGTTATTTTTAAAAGTTGCAAGCGTTTGTGGTGGGCGTGAATTGACCACACACAGAGACCAAGATATATCACGTCGATTTGAAATGATATCGAACCAGAAATGATCACTCTTGTAGGTTGATGCAAGCTGAGTGCTTAGGGCCCGAGTGGAAGAGGATGAGTATATCATTGGCTGGTTGATAGGGATAGTACTCGGGTGTTTCGGGGGTTAAATTTGGCTCTTCAGTGATTCGCAAAAGCTCCATATGAAATCTCAAAATATCAGGAGGAAACGAATTGGGTTGAATCGGTCAGTTACTATAATTTAATTAATATGCAAGTTGCAGTTATGTATCTAAAACTTGATCGGAATAATCTTAAAAAACTAATGAAGTGCGTCGGTCACTTGTGATTTAGTGGAAAAGTGTCACTGCTTAAACATGGAACAAAACAATACCCGGAGTATTTTTGGTCAAAATGTCAGACTGCGATGTTTTAGTTTGCGAAATTTTGCTTCTCCCAATTCCTTTTAAAATGCAGGGTTGTTTTTTTCAAAAGCTGACTAAATGTAACCCCGTAGTAAACCAAAATTCAAACACCAATTTTATCACCAAGGAAAAAATCACGTTGCTTATAAAAAACTGTTTGTATTTTCTAAGGGAACGAATGACAACCTCAGTTTTTAAACCCTAACCTGATTGTAAAAAAAAAACAACAGTGAAAGCGTACTAGTCGGTTTAGTCATGGGCTTTGAATACTAGTATAGACAGCACATGCATGCGTACTATTACTGAGTACTTGCACCCTTGCACAGGCATTAACCCGTTTTCAATCTATACCATAAATAATAGTGAATCTGAGTGTTACTAAGCAGCAGTTTAGTTGTATAAAAAACAACAACAACAATGACTTTATTTAGGTGTCAAGTCATATTTAGCCGGCCAAAGGCCTACTAATTGGGGACACCATCTTTACCACTCT
>JANCMA020505951.1:0-20301 GCA_024336925.2 Zoanthus solanderi | reverse complement strand
TTGCCATTACTTCGTTAAGTAAATAGAACAGTTCCGGCATTATTTCGGAAAGTCGATATCAGTTGGTCTCACGTTGACTTATCGATTTTGTTTATATCTGAGTGACAAATTTGCATATTCTGACCCACAGCAATAGTCGTTCCTACGCTTCGCGTATCCACGACTAAAAATGAAATGGTACAAGCCCGACATCACTTCTCTAACAATCCCTAAGTTTTACACACTTTTTCCTAGGTCAATGAGTTGGTGCAGTTAACAGATAATAAAACTGCGTGCTCGTCTAACCTAAGTAAATGCGACTCAATGATGGAATACATTTCACCTCATGAGAAGAAAGCATATTTAATGAACATCAAGGAAACGTGTCAGCAGATGACGTTAGTTGCGCTGTGTGGTATAAACGACCAATCGATAGGTAGGTGTCTTTTGTGATTTTTAACTACCTTCAACTTCACAACAGGATCATACATATTATTGTATAGCTGTTGTGTTTTTCACCTCACACACAGACTCTAGTGTAACTTTTTAAGTGTGTTTTATTTGTGTACTTTTTAGCTCATTCATGCGCGCGCATGCGCCAGCAATGAATGAGTATAGTGGGTTGAAATGTCGACGAAAGTGGTTGTAGACCGATATTTGTGGAGAAACTAGAAGCGTTAAACAAAGAAGATGATGATATTTAGTATGCTCCAGCTTGGCTACGCACATTTTTATCGGTTTAGAAATAATTGATGTGAGAGACTATTTGCCTCCAAACATTAGATAAAGACACGAAACAAAATGGTGACCAAATTAGTTGCTTTGCGTCCATTTTGTGGATTGTATTTGCACATTTTGCTTTAAAACATGAAACTTTTATAAGAGTTTAAAAACATTCTTTGTTTTACGCCACTTGCGGCTTTTTGTACTTGACAAGCTCTCAACACAACGTGTTGTCTTAAGCTCGGTTCTGCTCATGCGCGAGCTTAATCACGCTCTGTGGTTAAAATAATAAAAATATTTGTTTTCTTTATTTCTTTTGTTTTGAAAGGACATTTCTTTAGATCAGTTACCTCGCTGGTATATTGCTAAAGAACTTATTCTATTTCAATTTCAGTGGATAGTGGCTTATTTTAAAATATCTACCTAGCGTCTTTCTGTTCTGCCACTATCTACCTTAGTTTAAACAGAGTAAGTGTTAAAAATTTCAGTATAAATTTTTCGGTTTTCAATAAAATATGTAATAACAATAATAAAAATACGCTGCCATTAAACATTCGCAGCATGAACTGCTTAGTTCATTGTTTTTTATTTTCTAATTTATGTAGATGTAGATGTTAGTTTCGTTTTCTGACATCCATTTTTTAATTTTCGTTCTCATAAACTATGTAATCATGAATCAAAATGTAGCAATCAACTTTCTATGAAATTCACCGTTAGTGTGCGTTTCTGAACATTATTCCTTTGTCTTTAAGATATTCGTTATAAAAGTTTTTGATTATAAACCTAAATCATAATCATATTTTTACAGCCTATTACTTAAAGGAGAACTGAACGCGAAAACTAATTTTGTTTTTGTTTAACTTTATTTAAAACTTATCATTTTTCATTCCAGGAACCTATGGTGTTTGCAAAGAGAACAGGAGCTGCAGTCCGCTTACACTGGCAAATCTAACGTACGTTTTTTCATCAAAGGACAAAGTATACTTTACTCCAGCGACTAACTATTACGGAAATTTCACGGCCAATTTCACCGCAGCATTTGGCTCTCCTCGCAAGGGCAACAGCAGTTTTAAAGGTCTTCTGGATTATGGACTGCCATTTAGCGTTAAAAGGTTCTGGATTATGGTAAGAGCTTTTTTGCAGGAAATGCAGGGTTTGCAGACATGTATCTCGACCGTTAGTCTAACTGAAGTAAAAGGCGAAAAAGTTATTACATCAGTGTTTTTGTAAAAGTCCAGCGATCATGGTAAGAGTAGTTACGGCGATTAATGACTCTCCCATAATCAAGGAAATGCAGGCTTTCTAGACATGTATCTAGGCTTCTGATATTAAGGATTTTATTTATCCTTTTTTAGCACAGCGTGCAGCCGGTAAGAGTCTTGCGGGAAATTGGAATATGCAGTATTATAGATAGGACCCTACGCGCGCTCTAGTTAGTCAAAAACCCATGTTGTATCAGAGAATGAAACATAATAAGCGTATTTTATTGTTTTACGGTGTGTAGAATCTATATTATAAAGCAAATAAAGAAGTCTAAGCAGTGTATCAAACTGTGATAGAACACTCCGGGGATTTGCGGCCCGTGTTTTCTACATTCCTTCGTATTCTGAAATACCCGTCGTGTTTTATCACAGTCTAATACACGGCTTGGAGTTCTTTATTTGTTAACTAACGCATAGATTGCCAATACAAAAAAAAAACAGAAATTAAGAAAATTTCATATGAGAATATGTTTGAGATTTCATTGGTTATTTTAGACAATCCTATTTTTATGCTTCTTATAAACAAATCTAGTTATGCATTATTGAGCAGTCACCTTTCGCAAATAACCGCATAAAATGCGTTGACCACTTTAAAATACATTTTTTCAGAAGCGGATCCACTTAACAGTGGAAGATCACTTAATAGAGGCGACCGTTCAGTCACTTTAATAGTGTTTATATTATGAAGCTTTTGGGACTTTGCCACATGACGGCATAACAAAAGGAAACCGCTTGATGCGGTGCTGTTTAATACAGTTTCACTGTATTTAAGATCTTAGACAAAAATGAATGGATTTGTGAAAATCAAGAGTTTTTCAGGTATTCTATCACCTTTTCTTTGTTTCTTTTCCAGTTGTGGTGTATGGGAAACTACAATGATCAGGTTATCGATAGATATTTAGAAGCCCTTAATATGATAGAAGAAAAAGGCAAAGAATTAAACGAAAGAAATATCATTAGTGCTTTGGAGGCGGTTTTAAGAAAATCATCTGGGGACACTAGGAAACTCCTTGAAATAGAAAGTGCAAGGAGCTTGACCAAGAAGGCCTATAGGCTTGGTAAGTGTTTTTTGAGAAAAAACAGTAATTACACCTTAAAAAAGTTATAATACGGCTTTGTATAGATTCTTCAATTCTGATTGTGTCGGTGAAAATTCCTTTTGTAAGTTACTTTGTGTATTTTTACTGTTGCGTCAAGCGATAGTTGCTGACTTTTGTAAAAGAATTTAAGCATTTTCATAATACTTATTTAAACATAAATAATATCAATATGGTGAACCTAGCCTACAGACTGATATGTTTTAGTCCCTTTTAGAAATTGCTGACAGTTTTAGCTGTTCTCAGTTCTTCAGTCAGGGACTTCGTTCTACAAAACATGCGAGGAACTTCTTTTTGGTAGCTAACCTTTTTTTAATTAGGACGGGTTTGCAAGATAAATAATTAGGCACAAGTTTGTTGAAGGAGACCCTGTCCGACTGAAGAATATTAGATAGATTGTTCAGGGGCGTAGCCAGGGGGTTCCAGGGGTTCCGGACTCATCCCCCCCCCCAATCCTTCCTCCCATGCCCCTCTCACACCTCGCCAATATTCTTGCTGGTCAATAAGACTTCCAAATTCTATGGTAGGCGACTCTATAACATGCAAATTTTTGTCTTTTACCGTGTGAATTTTTAGAGCGACCTCACCGCGATATTTATCACTGACCAAACAGCTTTTGATGATTTGGAGCCCTTCCTCTTAAAAATACTGGCTACGCTCCTGTTGTTGGAGTTCGTGTCATAACTAGATTAGGAGACATTTTTAGCAGCACCATTCTGGACACTGAACATGGCAGATCGAAGCAAATGCTGAAACATAAAAGTGACGTCATGTTCAATAAATTCATAATGATTACATTGCTTTTAGCCGTGAGACCCTTGACCTTCCTAAACAAAGTTGTACCACTTGTAACATGTGAAACTTTGTAACTCCTCAAGTTGTATACTCAGAAAACATTCTGAGTCATGGACTTGTTGAATAGATATAAACTTAAACAGTGACGCGGCTCCCCATATGAGTCTTTGTAGCTCAGTGGGTAGAGCATCTGACCGGTAATTAGAGGGTTACAGGTTCGATTCTCGTCAGTGACTCAGAATTTTTTCTGAGCATTCAATTTGCGGAACACTTTCCGATATATAACTTTATTCAAAGTAGCAAACATCCGTATAGAATCATTTGAAGAATAGAATCATTTGAAGGATAGAATCATGTTGAAGTATATTACTATCGGAGCCAAATTTTATGATATGATAGAAATTAGCTTCTCTGTTTATATCATTAACGTTATATTTATTTATTAACATCATGTTTAAAGCAATCTTATAAAATAACTAATACGTGCGCTGTGATTGGTCACAAAAGCTGTAATATATTGTACCGGTAAAACCCAGCTATAAAGTATTACTTTGGTGTTTATTCTAAAGTTATTTCATAAATTCTTCTCGGGATTTACAGCTTTTCTAGTGTTTCCCCGTTATTTCGTGTGGTTTATTATACCGGTAAACCTATATAAAGTATGTTTTATTGCTTATAATTGAACATTAAGTTTTTTATTTTAGTTCAAGAGTTGGATTTGTCAGTGGAACCAACGACCGTTAGTTTAACTGAAGTAAAAGGCGAAAAAGTTATTGCATCAGCGTTTTGTAAAAGTCCAGAGACCATGGTAGGAGTAGTTACGGCGATTAATGACTCTCCCAAAATCAAGTTGGAGAATTCCGTCTTCCAGTTTAAGATTCCTTACAACATCACCAAAGAGCCAGTTCAATGTGTTCCTGTTAGTGCTGCGACTGACGTAGCCGTCACCGATGTTGACGGAGTGTTCAAAGGCGCTGCTGTTGTGCACGCACCAGACTCAGAATATGGCGTATGGATGTACCGATGTAATGAGAGTCACCAGTTCAAAAACCTTACTGTGTGGAATGAAATAAACAAAAATGGCAAACTCAGTGGAAATATTAGTTGCGTTTTGTTAAGCCCGACATGCTGGTAAGCACAAACTCTGGGAAAGTGATGTTGTATAACCTTTTTCTGACAGGATGAAAAGGAAAATTTAAGGATTTTGTTTTATTAGTTACATATGGAGGTCTGAAAACGGTGGGCATTGTAGTTTTCTATTTTGTGTCATGGCTTGCATGCAAATTCACTTCGCTTGTTCTTTTCAAACTTAATATTGTTATTAAATCAATTTGTCTTGTAATTCCTTTTGTTAAAGTCGGTGCTCTTGATCGTACTTAGTAAATTAGCTAAAATTTACTGTTTCTTATCATAGCGTCAAGTTTGAGCCATTCGGTAACAAGTTGTGGCCCGACTCCGTTGCCGAGGACGAGCTCACGATTGAAGCGCATGCGTGGGACGCTACTGATGGCAGAGGAACCGGACTTCATACATGTGTTGTTCCTCCAAAGGAATCAGGAGCAATCAGCAAACAACATTTTATTGTCTCCCCAGGACGAAAAGGCTGCGATGGAGAATATGGCTCAATGCAGACAGTTGACGACTGCGGCGTGTGCAATGGTGATAACGAATGTGTTGGATGTGATGGAAAACCTTACTCTGGGGCAGTTTGGGGTAAGAAGCTATAGTAACTGTTTTTATTTTTTTACGAGTTCTCCGAAATATTTGTTTTCTTTAAGCATCTAAACTTGACGATGCCATAGGCCAGTCATTGCTTTACCATAAAGGATCCACATTCAAGCAGAATTACTAGAACCGAAGTTCAGAATTTCATCTACTTCATATCAGTCTGATCGTAAAATACTGTTGTTCCCAGGATTCAATACATGTTTTACAACGATTCTATCGTTTTTAGCGATCCATTATTTTTAAAATTTTTAGGTTACTAATTTGGTTTTGATAAAGTAAGTTATCACCCACTTCTCATTTTTGCTGAGAGGCAGCGATTCGGAAGCCATCGGACTCCGTTCGGGCATTTACATGTTTGATTGTGTTTGCTGTAACATCTGCTTTATCGCGGGTTAAACTAGCCTAAGTTTTTCCACGAGCGTAAGCGGAATCAGGGCAACTTCATTTCATTTAATAAATTTAAAGAAGCAATTTACATTTTTTAGAAAAAAAAACAAGTTAAACTAGCAAGTTCACTACGCTAATTCGAAACTATTTTTTAATTTCTTCTTCTTCTCTTTTTTACTTTAGTATGATACTAGTTAATATAACACAGAAGTTATTATCGTGATACTAATTAGCATGGTACAAAAATTATTAGCACGATAGACCCAATGCAAAAATGGCAGCGGTTTTAATATTCTTTTGTCTACATTCAAATTAGCCCTACTAGTCTCGTTTGTGGTAAGATATTCTTTTGAAAGTTTAACTCGAGAACGAGGCTAGTATGAATAATTTGAATGTAAACAAAGAATATTAAAACCGCCGCCATTTTGGAATAGAGTCTATACAGAAATATTTAACACTACACAGAAATTATTAAAATAATAATAATTAGCATGATACTAATTAACATGATACTAATTAAAAGGATACAGAAATTATTAACATAATACTAATTAGCATGTTCATAATTAACATGATCCTAATCAGCGTGATAATAATTAAAATGATACAGATATTGTTATTATGATACTAATTAGTATGATACAGAAATATTTACCACTAATTTAATACTAATTAACATGATACTAATTACTTAAATGATACAAGAGCTATTATCATGATACTAATTACTGATGATAAAGAAATTATTAGCACGATACAGGTTAAAAGTAGTAGTCAAACAATATATAACTTTTTCAAATTGTTCCTTGTGGGAAAAGGTGAAAGTTCAAAAGATTTATGTTGTTGGTGCAGAAATGGTTAAAATTTGCAACGTAAAATGCTTTTTAATTTTTTATTTTTTCTAAGTATTATACAATAAGTTGCTAAATCAAGTAATTTTCTTTCAAACTCGTGATCTGTGTTTATCTCCAATATAACCTGCTAGGCAGTTTGGGTATCTAGACACTGTTAAGATCTGTTGATTGACAGATGTCAATAATACAATCATGACAGACACGTGTCTAACCGTTAAACAAGTTATGGTAGAGAAACGTGCAGAAACTTTAAGGTTTGTGCACTGTTAAAGTTCCAGTACTTTTATTTATAAGTCTCACTGTCTATTTACAAAACTTGCTTAATTGAAATATGATGTTCATTAAAGGTGTTTGTGGTAATTGCACTGGAGGAAGTACTGGTCTCGCGTATGATTATGGAGAAGACTGTGCAGGGGAATGTTTTGGAGGAGGCTCTTTCGATAAATGTAATTTCTGTCAGGACAAAGATGAACACACTGACGTGATTGATTGCAATGGCGACTGTTATGGAACAGCTACAAATAATTCGTGAGTATGAATGCTGAGTGTAACGTTATGTAAATGTGTCCAACAGTAAACTTATAATAATAACAATTTCAATAACACTTGACCGCCATATTGGCCATAGGCACATGTTCTGTTTGTTGTCTTGTTGTGCATGCGCCAAGAAGTAACCGCATGTCACACTGAAAATATGTGTATGCATGAAGGTAAAAGTAGTTTTATATCTGACTGTCTAGTAAAAGAGTCACGCTTGTGGGATGTTGATCTGTAGTTCGTCAAAGCATTGATAACATAAACACGTTGAAAGCGGTCTTCATCCAACGCAAGATAATCAGTGACGGTCAAAGGCTGGCGCTTGTGGGATGTTACTTTTACAAAAATCTTAAGTACTAATAGCACTCGTATACTAATACTAAACTGAAGCCACTAAGATGGTCATTAAAGCCAAGCTGGTTGTGGGCATTATCGCTTAAATCCTACTATAAGTAATAATGAGCCTGAGTGTTAGCATTCATGGATGATCGTTTGGCCTTTATTAGGCCTCGTGATCCTAGCATAGCCAAAAAACAAGTGTTGAAACATTTGAGCTAAATGGAGAACTTTATCTCTGAGGAAACGTGATTCTGTTTGTTAGCTATGCTGTACTGTAGGCTTAAAAAGTTGTCTTTGGTTTTCACAAGGTTTGAGGGATAGTGCTTGATATTAACGTGGTCTAGTTTTCATACTAGTCGCTAAAAGTACTTGGTACTAGTGTGCATGTACTATCTATAACTGAGACTTTTCAGCCAAACCAACAAGCATAACGTCTTTACTGTTCTTTATTACGTTTAAGGGGAACCTGTTAGCTATGTCATGCTAATGAGGACTATCAAGGCAGGAGCTCTCCATGGCTGCTAACATTCAGGCTTACTATTATTTATGGTAGATTTAAGTGGTAATACCCGCCACCAACTTTCCTTCAGTGACCATTTTAGTGGCTTCAAATTAGTACTAGTATGTGTGTGTTATCTGTGTGATTATAATTTAAGTAACATCCAATTTGCATCAGGCTTTCAACCTGAGCTACTAACATACATTGAGACTAACTATCATTTGAAGGGTCTAGTGCAAAAACGACGTAAGTGCCGTTTGATGAAGTTCTCAACTCTTACAAGATTATCCCTCTTATGTTTCATAATTTTTGGGAGAATTCAGCATTTCATACAAAGTCACATTGTTTTTGTACTAGACAAAAATGACATAAAAGAATTTTGATCAAGTTCTTATTTCTCCCTACATTATCCTCATTATCACTTCATACCCCTTGAGAGAATTTAGCATTTCATCAAAAGTCACTTAAGTTGTTTTTGCACTAGACCATTTATGGTACATTTAAGTAATAATGCCCGCTTACGGACGTGGGCTTAAAGCCCATATTAGTGGCTTCGAGTATTTTAATACTTAAAAGAACTAGCACACATACTTTATGTCCTCCTTCAAACTCCTTCAAATAACTATTAAAAACTTTTCTTAAAGGGAAGCTTTGAATGTTGAAGCGCATTTATTTGAAACTCCAAAAATGTAGATTTTAGAGCGATTCGCTAATCTGTATTTTGAAAAAGTTATTACGAAAAGACCTAGTAAAACCTTCAGTAGGGCGCCATATTGCACTTTTATTGCAGGCTCAAAAAAGTTGCCTCTGACATCACAACACCAAATCGAAAGTTTGCCGTGTGTTTATCGATGGAATTTTTTAGCGAAATTATCAAGTAGAGACGTTAGTTCTATTTTATAAAGCTACTTATCTGCTTAAAAATCACCTTCACGAAAGCTTACAGTGAGTCAAAAAGAATGAAAAGTGGCATTTTGACGCTGTGACGTCAGCACTAACATCCTTGTTAGATCGCGGGCGCAAGTATAACGTCTCCCTTAGTCAAGAGCTAGCACCATTTTGTATTTATTTTGTAGGACACCGATCCAGGAATTGGTATAAAAACGCATTTCTGAAATCCCAAACATATGTAATTTAAGGTATCAAAATTCCCCAACTCGCGATCTTCTCGCAACATTGCGGCAAAACAGGTTAAAAATCGATGCTGCTCGTTTTTCCACCCGCTTAAAA
This sequence comes from Zoanthus solanderi, assembly GCA_024336925.2. Classification (NCBI taxonomy): domain Eukaryota; kingdom Metazoa; phylum Cnidaria; class Anthozoa; order Zoantharia; family Zoanthidae; genus Zoanthus; species Zoanthus solanderi. Next base: position 10,871 of record JANCMA020505951.1, on the reverse strand, counting down.
ACTTGTCTCGTAGCAGAATTAAGTTGTTGCAGTTGAGTGAATCCAGACTTCCCATTGGGTAACACGACCAGGTGATTGCTCGCGACGTCATCTTGCTGCGTGACAAGTTTATCCTTGTTAGTAATACTCGCAGCATCTAAAAGTTTTGTTGCAAAAAGTTGAACGATCTTCTACTTTCTGCAACAAACTGTTTCAACTTGCAACAGATTATTTTGAAGCGGAACAAGTTTGTACACGGGTGGAAAAATGTGCAGTATCGATTTTCAAACTGTTTCGCAGCAATGTTGCGAGACGAGTTGGGGGAATTTTGTTGCTCGTATTACCGTGCTTTTAAAGAAATTAATTTCTTCAAACTGTTTAGATGTGGATACTGTACTGGTGGTAACACAAGCAGGCCAGATACATTTGGAAAGGATGCCTGTGGTGTCTGCGATGGTGATAATTCAACTTGCAAGGACTGCAGTGGGGTCATTAATGGTGGAAAAAAATACGATCGCTGTGGAGAGTGTAAAGATGCGAATGATCCCACTCGTAACACCGGTTGCATTAAATTGTTTTTCGCTGGCCCGTTCAGTGGACCTATGACAGGGGGGACAGAGATAACAATAGAAGGAGCTGGTTTGCAGAGTAAAACTATTGGTGGCTGTCAGTTTTCCAAAGATGGGTCAAGGTAGGTTAAGTTTAAGGAGAATTCAGGTGTGTTTTTAACTAAAAGGATTTCAGCATCAAAAAAACGCTTTTTCTTGAGCTGACTAATAAAACACTTAAGCCTACCTTCTCTTAATAAAGTAGGATCGTTATCTAAAAGTAATGCAGAACTTTCATTAGTGATTCTTGTTGATCCATTTGTAAACTATTGGTACAGTAAAATAAGTTTACTGGCTAATAAAACGCTTCTAAAGCCTGCCTTAATTCTCTTAATAAAGTAGGATCGTTATCTAAAAGTTTAAACTTAGACTCATTGAGTATATTAAAACAAGAATCTAAATAAATGTTACGGTATAGTTATTGTTTACGGCGTAGTTATTTTAGACCGTAACATTTCTTTAGATTCTTGCTTAATACACTTAATGATAAGTCTTAAGTTTAAACTTTTAGATAACCGGCGATCCTACTTTATTAAGAGAAGGTAGGTTTAAGCGTTTTATTAGTCAGTAAAAGGATTTTACTTTAATGGATCAACGATCAACAAGAATCACTAAGGAAAGTTCTGCATTACTCAATCTATTTGCTATCGGTTTTCCAAAGAACATTGCACTGGGAGAAGCTGTTCCTCTAATTAAGTGGTCATGATATCCCAATTATGGTAGCAAAAGGTAGTGCCAACCAATTACCTCAACACAATAACACAATTGAATGCTAAAATTTTTCAAATTATGATCAACAAATTTTTTGTGAAGATCTAAATATATTTTTTAGAATAGCGTTTATGGGAAGGAGAAGAAAAAGTCTGCTTTGTAAAATTGAGAAGATCTACTTTTTTCTGTCTGTATAAAAGATGCTCCCGTCAATAGTCGGTAAATTTTGAGGGGAAAATTGTTGTGTGCGTGGTCAACGTAAATTTAGACAACACTATTCATTTGAAAGTTCCGTGATCTACTTTAGTTATGATATCGGAAGAATTGTTGAGTTAACCCTTTATCAACAACCAATTTCTCCTTATATAACACATACAAAATATGACATTTGGTGATGAGAAAATGAGAATTGATCAAACAAAGCCAACTACTGAAGATTAAAAGTCAAATTCTCTCAAATTTGTTCGATGAAAAGCATGGGCTCAGGTTGGGAGAATTTAACAATACAACTGGCACTGAAATGGTTAAATGGTGCTATATATTTACATCTCAAGAAGGCGTTCAATATAGAGAGCAACAAATACTGTAGGTTCAGTCTCCCAAACCCCTATCGGGGGACTTAAAGAACCCACTCACAAAGAGCAGGGTTTAATTTAGAATATTAATATTTTTAAAATTAAACCTACAATTCGTACACTAAAGATACAAAAACGTTTTGTGTTTTAACTTAGCTATTTCATATTTACTTTGTATACTTATATATTTACAGTTTATTTATCATAACGAGGATGCTTTATATTATTAAGGTTTCAATACCAATCCTATTAATCTAATATTTCTTATAAAATAGCACTGCTGCAGACGTTGGAGAAATGGTTACCTCTGGTGAATCATTGCGCTTTAATGTGACTTCGACATTATTCACCGTACCCGGTCTACATTTCTTAAACTGCACATTGACAGGGTTAGCAACCCCGATTAATGTAGAAGGGGGAGCATTTTTTGCATATAACTCATCAAAGATTTCTGTAACAGGTATGTAGATAGCAAGCTCGGTGGTTATGTTCAGTTGATAATTTATCTAAATCCATTCGGAACATATTAGAACTGGTTTTTGTTTCTTGTTTCCATGGTGTTAAACGGATGTTATTTTTGGACCTTGCCTGTACGAACACTAATTAATCATAAGTTACCCCCCAGAAGAGCTGGCATTATTTTGTACAGTTGAGTTAATTCAAGCAAGTGGGGCGAAGTGTATTGTTCACGGGTACAACACAGCGTACTGATACTTCATTTTATCCCATGCCTTGAAAAATACAGCCAATAGAAGCCTGGAAAGCCGTGTTGCGTATTCTGCGGTATCCAACGGGTAGTATTTCACCCGGCTTTCGCGTCATTACTTGCAAGCGACTGTCGAAATGGTTCGCTCTTAGCACTAAATGAATTTATCCTCGGCTGGATTGGAAAGTAAAGAATTGGGCTTAAGTCCCGCTCTTAGCACTGGATGAATTTATCCACGGCGGAATTTGAAAGCGGTAACCTGGGTTTAAGTCTCACTCTTATCATTAAAGGGATTTATCCTCGCCGGGCAATCCCAGGGTCAAAGCCACCAGGCATCCTAAATAATCAAGTGGTTTATCTCCTAATCGGAATTGTATTATTAACATAATACTGAAGTTCCTTTTCGGGGGGTTATTAAGTTGTTGTTATTGTGATTACCGTTTGGAGTTACTGATTGGTTATGATTAGAGGTTAATGTAAACCAAAAGGACGACAATGGTTTAAAATTATATTACGTTATCATAAATTAAATAGATGTTGCACAATTAGACTGTATCCAGAATAAATGGATAACGGGGCAAAATTCCGTAAGACCAAAGACCGAATAGAACGAGGCCATTCCTAATTGCCTTGTTATAAAACAACTAGTCAGACAAAAAGGAAACAATACTCATGCATTTGTTTAAAAAGAAAATAAGAAAATACGTTTTTTGTAACGAAAAACATTCAAAAGTAGACCTCTAACAGTGTCACTATTAGGAATGCACGACTTGCAAAAGAGTCCACTTGATGGTCCTAATCTGTTTTGTTTGTATTTTATCAGGTGTTTCACCAACAGAAATCGAAGTTCGCTCGCCACCTTTTAATGTAACAATTACTGGTGAAAACTTCGTGGATAGTGGTTACATTCAATGTGTCGATGAGTTAAATTTGAACTCTTTTGAAGGATTCTTCATTAATGCAACAAGTATACAGTGCCTTATTCCAACATTCAACCAATCAGTTCGGCTTCAACTGAGAGTAATTTTCAGCGAAACAAACAATCAGCCTCCTGAAGGAGTAAACACTGAAGTAGAGTTTGATGTGTTTGCTTTGGAACCTTCTCCAGTCTCGATTACATTGAAAGATGACCTTTTCAGTGTTGTGATCAAATATAATGCCACCGTTGAGCCAGTTTCTGCCAACGACGCTGATAACTGTTCCTTATACTTAGATAATAACAGCAATGGTGTTAAATGGAATGAACAAGTCGGAGATGCGCATTGTTATTTCATTGATGGCGATTCATTGATCGTTGAATTAGGAATTTATGCTACTTTGGAACCCGGCACAATGATTGCTCTGAAGGGAGGCGTAGTCAGAGCACGTGGTGAAACAATCACAAAACCAAGGACAGAAAACAAAGAGCTTTTAGTTCAAGGGCCAACCAACCCGCCAGTCCCAGATGTAGTGATCGAAGGAGGTGAAAGTTATGGTTAGTACAATTTGCATTATATAAATGGTCGAAGTATCAGTATAAGAATCAAGAAACATGGAAACATGGAAACGTTTTAAAATGGTTCAATCCCGGCAAAACAACTTACCTGCCCCCTCCCCTGAAATATAAAACTAAACCATAATCGTGGGAGGAGTAATGAGTTTGTTTAAAAAAAAACGCTTTTGACTTTAAAAATTCCGCTTTCTTCTTTTAAAATTTTTTTAGAGCTGCTAGTATTTGACCAAGGGTGATTTGTGCAATGACCAAAGGTGTAAATTCACTTGTTGAACAAAATTATTTAAAATTAGGCACTAAAACACACATTTATACTAAAGAACATACCTTTTTTGGTAAATATGAGTATCTTCTGATTTCGCTTGTTTATTAATTGTTCTTGGCGTTTGATGCAAGTGCTGCATGGAAAATAGGCATTGTTAAATGCTATTAGGAAATTTTGATTTTTAGTATAATTGTTTATTTTATTGCCTAATTTTAGATAATTTTATCGTGATGGAGAATTTTATTTTAAGCCACTTGTTGAATAGTTTATAAAAAAACTAAGAAATTGTTTACGTTTCTTGGCTATTAGATAATGTAATTTTGATAACTGAAGGTTAAAATGGCTCTATCGTCATCGTAAATAGTGTAAAAAACAATTTTCAGGAGCTGGCTCAAATCTTGGCGTAAAAACAGATTTTCTTGAGGGAAGAAAACTCTAGTATCCGGGGGATTTAGTTAGATCTGAAATCATCAAAACCTCAACCCACATGTTAGGTACAGGGCTGGTTCACAAAGGCTTCTTTCCTGATTGCTCAAGTTAAGAACGTAAACAATTATAGAGAAAATACATAAAAGTTGCTTTTTCTTTGTTCTTTTTTATTCAGGTCCTTGTGCTGAAATATCGTTGTTTTGCGATGTTGGTTTTGGTGATGGCCGTCGGCAAGTAACCTATGAATGGACTGTTAATTCTTCGAGTTCTCCTCCAGACATTACGGACATCCAAACGCAGTTGAATGTCTCAGGATCTATCCCATTAGTAACATTAAATTCGAGTAGAGTTACGATAGGCTTTAAATACGAATTCTATTGTAAAGTTACAAACTTTCTCGGCATTAACAAGACCGCAAAGATTGAGACTCGTCGCGAGAACAAAGATGTCCCAATCCTAAAGGTGGTAAAGCAAGTAAAAGTCTCAAGAGATCTACCAACCCGATTAGAAGGTAATGTTATCTTCTTTGTATCAATCCTTAAAAAGTCAGGAGGTTTTTAATGAGGGAATACAAAATTTCAGCTTTGTAACTTCGGGTAACTGGGCAGCTCCTTGTTTAGAGGAACTTGCGAATGGGAAGATGAGTTTGCATACCAAGAAACAACAAACATCGTGAAAATTAAGAAGTGGATCTCCCAGATTCTAAGCAATTATTTGTCACTCTCATTTTACCGGCCTTCACATCTTTGATCTAAGCGCATAAAGCATGCAATGTATGTTTTAATCGTGGCCACCTAAATCAGCGAATTTAAAAAGGCTGCATGGATAGATCAACTGATTTATCTGACTTACCAATCTCTTTAAAAAGCTAAAGCTAAATCCTTTACGTGCCAAGTGGCCCATGGAATCGGTGCTTATCTCCTGGTTCTGTAGTGATAAGCGGACGAGATTCTTTGACTCCTCCTAGATGGGACACTAATCCATCGCAGGTTAGCTCCCAGCAGATGCTGGTACTCATTTACCTACCTCGGAGGGATGGAAAGCTGAGTTAGCTTAGCGGGAAAGAAAGTCGCACAAATCAGCTCAAATCTTTGCAGAGCCAGGGAATGAACTGGAAACCTTGTAGTCGGAAGACAGAGATTTTAATAACCGCGCCAAGCAAGCCCGCCCATATGCTTGGGCGCAGTTGGTTAAAGGTGAAAAATTAATATGCATCAAATACTAGTCAATTTATACACGCCGGCTATAAAATATGATGTCTTTACTAAATAATTATCCGTTTTTTTGCTCTCTGTGGCTGACGTGTTTGATTTAAAGATAGGAATTAAAAGCTGTGGTGCTATCTTTTCTTTCCAGCGAGTGTGGAAATGTCCCCCTGCTTAGACCCCAGTGATCCTGCAAATGCAGTAATAATCGTTTGGAAGCCTATGGACTACAACCCAAACTTAGATGAAGAAGAGTTGTCCAAAAGCGATATTTATTTTAAAAAAGGAACTTTTACTGGAGGAAAGGTATTTTTTGGGTTTTTTTTTATTATTTTCGTTATATTTGTTTATTTAAAGGTAATTAGCTTGCAGTGTAGATGTTATTGTTAGCATTTTATAAAATGTAGAAGGGAATTGTTCCAATTAAAACTCACTTTATACTGCACTGTACTTTATACCTGTTTCCTCTTATGAATGCACTTATAGAATTGTTCGAATAAGTGCCCTCTGTCGAGTAAGTCATTGCCATATAATCGTAGCTTCACGATCAATCGAAGCAGTAACTGCAGCCACACAATCACAGTCACATCAATTACTACAGCCACACCATCACAGTCACACCCGTTACCACTGCCACACATTAACAGTCATAACCATTACTGCAGCCAAGCAATCACAGTCACACGCATTACTGCAGCCACACCATCACATGCAGTCACACCCGTTACCACTGCCACACATTAACAGTCATAACCATTACTGCAGCCACACCATCACAGTCACACCCGTTACCACTGCCACACATTAACAGTCATAACCATTACTACAGCCAAGCAATCACAGTCACATCCATTACTGCAGCCACACAATCACATGCAGTCACACCCGTTACCACTGCCACACATTAACAGTCATAACCATTACTGCAGCCACACAATCACAATCACACGCATTACCGCAGTCAAGCAATCACAGTCACACGCATTACCACAGCTACACAATCAGTCACACCAATTACCGTAGCCCCACAGTCACAGTCAAAACCATTACCACAGCCACACAATCACAGTCGCATCCATCACCACAGCCACACAATCACATTCGCATCCATTACCACAGCCACACAATCACAGTCGTATCCATTACCACAGCCACACCATCACATTCGCATCCATTACCACAGCCACACAATCACAGTCGCATCCATTACTGCAGCCACACAATCACATTCGCATCCATTACCACAGCCACACAATCACAGTCGCATCCATTACTGCAGCCACACCATCACAGTCATAGCCATTATTGCAGCCACACAATTACAGTCACATGCACCCATTAACGCAGCCACACAATTACAGTCACATCCATTACTGCAGCCACACAACCACAGTCATAGCCATTACCGCAGTGACACAACGACAGTCTTATCTATTGCCGCAGCCACACAATCACAGTCATAGTCATTATAACAACATTTACACAACCATAATCATTTTCAATCACATGTGTGTATGCACAGTAACAGCCACAGTTACATACAGTTAGTAGATAGGTATCTAACCAGACATAACTAGAATGCTGCTGAAAAAAACAGTTACTGTTTATCAGCAGGATACCTAAAATGCGTGCAACTCTACAATTAGTTTCGGATCCATTAAGGCCTCAGCAACTAACTATTCCTAAGCTATTTTAACGTCATAGCGGCCATGTTGAAGTATCCCAAACCATGATAATTTTTTGGATTAATTCTTTTGTTTGAAACACCAGCAAGTTTGTTGTGTCTTTTGTTCTTGTGCATCCTTGGGCTTTGATCTCACAGTTTGCTGCAGATTGTCGATTAAAAACACGTTCCTTCACAGTTTTTCTTATACATTCTTTTTATAGAAGTACCGTACTGAAGTAAAGGCCTACATGGCAAATAACCCGAGTCTAGCAACCGCTGAAGTTGTTGAAATTGAATGTAAAAGCAGTAAGCTAAGACCAATAATTAAGGGTGAGTTCATCAATCAGTGTCTATTGCTTTTTATTTTTTTATCTTTAGTTTTTAATTCTTTATCGGTGAATATGATTTATATAACTCATTTTAATACTGTGTTAAGGCAGCTTAAACGTCATAAGAAAAGGATACTCACTTTGTAATTTATTTCATATGGCTGAAGATGATGTTAAGTAACATCGAAACATGTCCCATTAAAAAAGTCGTTTTATTTTTAAAAAATGTTACTTCATTTGTGCTATTGAGGCCTTTTGAACATAAAACAAGTGTTTTTTTAACTGCCTTACTGTTAGAGTAATGAATTGTGTAGCACTACTCACTAGTACTTTTCATTGTTTTTTCTTGAAAATAGTGAAATCTGTTATTGTTTAATTCCTTTGTAACATTGTATAAGTAGCATTGTATAAATTTTCAGTGTGATGGTTTTAAATAAATTGATTGATTGATTCAAATATAGATAGCACAAACGTGCTACTACCTAACTTGAAGCCGCTATATGGGGCACTATGGCCACGTTAGTAGTGGGCTTTATCCCTTCAAACCGTTTACATGAACCGACACAACTTTACCCCTAGGGCTACACCTTCCAGACCGAGATATCTCGGCCCTCCGAGTTGCTTCAGCCTTATGTGAACGGAATGACTGGAACATAGGGTAAATGTAGAGAAACTTGGCTCGGCCCGAGGTAACTTGTGGAACCTAGATATCCCTACCCCCTGTGATATCTTGCCTCATGCATGTGAACAGGCCCTAAGAGATATGTTTTGTCTGCTAGGTGGAAGTCGAACCGTGTTTGCAGGAGAAAACCTTGAACTTGATGGTTCACTATCTTTCGATCCAGACGGAGATACTACAACACAACCCGTTTTCAAGTGGAGTTGCAAAGTTTTGGGCAGGCCATGTCGAGACCTTGTTGGTGGACGAGGTCGTTTGAAAATCGACCAGCGCAACAAAGTTTCGGTGGACAAGGGCAATTTGAGAGCTGGATTCACGTGAGTACAACACTTTTAGAACGATTGTTGTGTTTGTATCGCGGACATTAGCAACGACAGGAAATAAAAGGATAGATTGATTTGATTGATTGATTGATTGATTGATTGATTGATTGATTGATTGACAATCTTCAAGGTTATGTAGGAAGTTCAAGTAATATCAAAAGAGGAACAAAAATGGTTAAAATGAAAAGCTGATGAACTAGTCACTACATGAAAATCAACTTGTCAGTGAACTAATATAAATAGGCGTTCGGAAAATTTGCTAGCTTTTTCCAAACTCTTATTCACATTGGTTCACTGACAAGTTGATTTTCATATAGTATATTAGCTATTCATTTTATTATTCTTCATTGTCGGTTCCGTAGCTGATAGATCTTTTCAGATCCTACATATCGTAGCATTGTACACGGCCCGGTCTTTCTGCTATACAATCATAACAGGAGCCTGAAAAAATATTTGCAACGTTCTTACTACTTGTATAAGGTAAAGTGGTTTCTTTTTAACACGACCACAAACAAGCCAAAAAATGATTTTATTTCCTTGGAAAAATCATATTTCATAACCGGCGTGTATAAATTAACGTGTATTTGAAGCATATTAATTTTTCACCTTTAACCAACTGCGCTCAAGCATATGGGCGGGCATGGTTGGCACATTTGGTAAGATCTCTGCCTTCCAACCACAAGGTCCTCAGTGCTATCCCGGCTCTGCCGAGATTTGTGTGACCTTCTTTTTCGCCTAAGCTAACTCAGCTTTTCGTCCTTCCAAGGTATGTAAATGATACCAGTGTCTGCAGGGAGCTAACGTGGAATGGATTAGATTCAAAGACTCTCATTCGCTTAACACTACAGAAACCGGAGATAAGCGCCTATTCCATGGTCCACTAGGCTTGTAAATGATTTAGCTTACCTAGTTTATCTACATGTTCTAGTTTGTTGAAATAAACTTGTGATGTTATTTTTTTCATTTTTCCGGAGACCGTGAATCATTTAAATTTTTTTGCTTCTTAGCTTTGAAATGGTGCTTTTTTTTAAGAGACAAGTCTCAAAAAATGACTGAAGTGACTTGTTTTCGTTTGCAGCTTTGTTTTCACCTTGCGCTACTCGAAGGGGAGACGGAAGGAAAAAACAAGTGTTAGCATAACTATCCTTCCAGAAAAATCTCCCAAATGCTCCACTTATCCTTCAACCAAGTCAAAAGAAGATCCTTTATCCAAAATTGTCCTAAAAGGGTTTGTTATCAGTTCCAAGGAAACGTGCGTCCGATGGGAATCTGTGTGCGCTCCAGGTATGTGTTTATATATCTCTAACTGAAGTTTGAACCACTCCTTTGAAAGACGTATGTTTAGCTATCTACCATCTTTCCGAAGTAATATTTATAGGGGATATGTTAAAGATGATTGTTAAAAGGAAAGATTATTTGATATCTTCAAAAGCTTTCGATGATTTTGATTCAGCGTTTTAGCCAATCATAGATGAGCACAATAGTATATAGATCGCTAAATACACATTTACGATTTATATTAAATGCAAAACCCAACACATTTTCAAAATATTAATATAGAATCCTTTTAATGCATCTATTTACGCAATGAACAGCTGAGCTATTTCATTTGGTGTTGGACGTAGAGGTGGAATTATTTAGTTTATCTAAATTGTCTATCCAATACACTTGTTTTCCTCAGTATTTTAGCAGTACAGCACCAATGATGGAATTTAGTTACTACTAGCTCAACAGCGTTTGAGGAAATTTGATTATTTTTATATGATGTTTGGTTGTAGCTACCTTATCATTATTATTATTATCCTTATTATTATTATTATTATTATTATTATTGTTATTATCCTTATTATTATTATTATTGTTGTTATTGTTATTATCTTTATTGTTATTATTATTATTGTTGT
>JANCMA020505950.1:0-31107 GCA_024336925.2 Zoanthus solanderi | reverse complement strand
AAAACACGAAAAAAATAATTGGAAAATGGAATAAAATCAGTTTGAAAATGAAATCAAAGAAAATTAAATTAAAATGAAATCAAAAATTTCTTCTCGTCGCCGTTGCTCACTTACATACCGTTTCAGGGATTCTTCTAAAATCTGATCTTCCATCCAACTGTTATTCCTAATAAGAGACGCAGTATTGGAAAGACACGAAGCCAGAAAAGTACTGAGTATCTATGGCAACAATAGGCCACGACAATATTTTTTTTCAAAAATTTTTTTTCTCTTGGTTGCCATAGAGTATTTTGAATTGAATTTCATTTTGATTCAAACTTAAATGTTTTGATGTTTAAAAAAATTGAAAAATTTTTTGATTTCATTTCAGTTTGATTTTCTTTGGTTTCATTTTCAAAATAATAACAGAAACCTGCAGGGAGGTCTAACGAGATGCGGTCTTTCACACTAAATGTACCATCTATCTTAAAGGATATGAATGCTATCTTGAAGTTGAAGTCGTCAGTACAATAGCAGCGTTTTCGTATTTACTCTAAGCTCCTTGTTATTATAGAAATTTAACCGATGAATGATAGTATGAAATAATAATCTCTATGCATAAATAGTTATTTGCCACACAATTTTTCTAATCCTTTTTCCTAATTTTGCACAGATATGTCTTGATTATTCCACCAATGAAGCGATTAGAAAAACGATTACTTTGATATGTTAGCGAGATGAATTATCTCCATATGAAACCAAACAACCAAGTATTGTTGATACGGTAGACTTGATTGACAAGAGTTCGAATTAAAGCTATCTTGTATGAATAACCTGTAAAACTTTAAATTTGGCTTCTGTTACATTGTGGAACAGAAAATACAAATCGTCAACCTATCTACGGTTGAAATGTACATTTGCGGCATGGATTGAAATGCACATTTGCGGCATGGATTTAAGGTACATTTGCGGCATGCCGGCATCAGAGTTTTCTAACCAACGCTTTTCGTTGTGCACGAATATGTTCTCGTTACTCAGAAAATAATTAGATTACTGTTATTGATATCATAAATGATGTCTGTCACAGAAAACATGCTTGACGTTTGTATTTGTTTTAGACGATGATAACGGCTATGGAGCAGCTCCACTCGCTGAGTGCCCTTGATGACGAGGGTTTACTGACAAGACTTGGCAGAAGAATGGCTGAGTTTCCTTTGGAGCCACAGTTGTCCAAGGTTCTAATCCAATCAGTTCATCTGGGTTGCAGTGATGAGGTTCTTACCATTGTGTCAATGCTGTCCGTACAAAACGTTTTTTACAGACCCAAGGTAAGTGGTACGATTAAAGGAGAACTGAACCCTAAAATTGACTTTTCATCGTTTGAACATTTAGGCATAGTAGAACAACTATATGAGGTTTTTTTAAGCTGCTAGCCGAGCAGTTCAAAAGAATTTGATGTTTTGTAACGAATCGACAAGATTTGATCGGCGGCTCAATATTTGAAGTCAGCGGTTGTTTATGACGTAGGTTACGATACTAGAATGATTAAAACGAGGAAAAACATAGTTACTGTGCGGCTTTTGCTGCTATAAAAGAAAAACAATTTTGCAAGAAGCTAAAAAGGTTCAGTTGCATTTCATAGTAAAATAAGTGTTCTTTTAATGAACTCTCAGAATGATTATTCAGTGAGCTGTTGAGTTGCTTTTTAACGTTTGAAGTTGGTTAGCAAGATGAAAATATATTTTTTACCAAGGATAAACAAGCTATGGCCGACCAGAAGAAAGCTAAGTTTCATCAACCAGAAGGGGATCACCTTACCTTGCTTGCTGTCTACAACTCGTGGAAAAACAATAAGTTCTCTAACCCATGGTGCTTTGAGAACTTCGTACAGGCCAGGTCACTCAGGCGCGCTCAGGACATTCGGAAGCAAATGTTGGGAATTATGGACAGGTAGGAATTAACTAAAAACTAATAGGTGGCATTTCTTAAAAAAACAGATATCTCACAGTTTTGAAAGAAGACTGTTTTTATTGCAAGTTTGGTGTACCACGATAACTGGCAATTTCAAAAGATAAAAAGAATTAACAGAAAGTTATCTTTCTTCGGAGTGCACTGGAAACCTTTAGTAAAAGGCTAAGTTTATATTACGGATATTTTGTCGCTTTATCAGAATTCGAAACCTGGGAACTGGGCGAAACAGTCCGGATAATCGAGTATTTAGATAACCAAGCTAAGAATATAAATATTGATGAGGCTAAAAACTGAATAATATAAAAGCCAATAGTTTTCATTTAATCGAAGTTTGCAAAATATAAAGCACATTTTCAAGTCGTTGTTCACAAATTCTTATCTTTAATCAAAAATATTAACTAAAAATGCTGTAAGTTAACCAAAAACGTTTTAAGTGGAATGACCTAAAATTATAAAAGTAAATTGTTATCCCATCGTACCATCCCTGTACAATGAACGCCAATGATTTCTTGGCTCCGCTCTGAATACAGAATTTAGTTAGCAACTTTCCCCCTCCCCCCCTCCCCCTTCATTTATCTATAGAGTTTCATATGACTCTCTCGAATTAAAGTTTCACTCTTCTCCATCAGACACAAATTGGACATGGTATCCTGTGGCAAGGCTACTGCGCGTGTGCAGAAAGCAATATGCAGCGGGTTCTTCAGAAATGCAGCTAAAAAGGACCCCCAGGAGGGGTACCGTACGGTTGTGGATAACCAGGTTGTTTATATTCATCCATCAAGCGCGTTGTTTAACCGCCAACCCGAGTGGGTAGTTTATCATGAACTTGTACTCACAACCAAGGAGTATATGCGGGAGGTGACAACAATCGACCCCAAGTGGCTCGTCGAGTTTGCACCCGCATTCTTTAAGTTCTCTGATCCAACTAAGCTTAGTAAACGAAAGAGGCAGGAGAGATTGGAACCACTTTACAACAGGTATGTTGTAGCTAGATAATTAATTTTCCCTTGGGAAAAGAAATTAAAAGGGTGTGTTAAGTAGTTAATTTAAAATCGGGTTGTGAAATAAAGATTCGTTAAGAAGAGGAGAACAAATTGGTGACTATTAAATAACCTATATAGGCCGAAGGTAAATTGGACTTTTTTTCGAGTCCTTTAGGCCGACAGATCTAATTGGCTAAGTACCTTGCTGCTAAGTTGGCCAAAAAACGGTAGTAACGTTGACGAATGCCATTTAAAATAATATTAATATTTCTTTTAAGAAAAAGCATTTAGCTGCGTAGTTTTTAGTTTTTAAGAACGCGGGATCTGCAATAGACCTTTAGTTGGAAGAGGATATTGAGAAGTTTCTCTATTAGATGATACAAATGTAATTGAAGAAACATTCTATAATAGATAAATTTTAGGTTATATATAGTGTTTTATCCTCAAATGTGATTGTCGTTAGTTGAAATATCTGAATTCGAATTCATAATGATTTTCTAACCCATTTTGGTTGGAACAGATTGAAGAGATATCGTTTAAAGAAAAGAAAGAAAGACGGAAGAAATCCAAAATGTCTTTACTAACATGAAGCTCTTCTTTTGATTGGCAATAAGTCACTTTCAAGAATTGTTTTTTGCAAGATGCTGGTAGTAATACCAGAATGCACTAGCCCCGAAAAGTTAGGGAAATGTTTGAAACATTGAAAGTGTTCTTTCTGGTCCATTGGTGTATGTTCTGAAGGAGGTATCAAACGATAAGTGTAACCTTGATATAATGCTAAAAGCACTGATATTGAGCCCTGGGCCTTGGAAAACGACATTTTCACAAGGATAGCAGAATCTTTCAAAAACTAATTTAATACTGCATGCTTGTGTTATGTAAAGGAATGATGTTCTTTATATACCAGCAGTACATCAGACTGCAGCAGTACATCAGACTAATACCTAAATATTCTCTTAATACGATTTTTGTCTCCTCACTAGATACGAGGAACCAAATGCTTGGCGTATTTCACGTGCATTCAGGAGAAGATGATCAAGAAACTCATGTAAACTACACGGACGAAACTAATTTTATTTTCCAATGTTTGATGAGAAACCATGGCTTTAAACTGTCAATATCTTTGGTACTCGCGAAAAACAGTTGGTATCGTCAATTGTCTCCAGTAAACGAGGAACATTTATAATTACAGCTATCGTTCTATCATCTGTCACTACCTTTTTCTGGAGCATTTATACCGAGATGGCTGCCTGTTGTTTTGGTTTGACGCCAGATATTCTGCAGTAAACAATTTTTGGATAATGTAGTCTCTCCGTTGTCGGCTGTTTCTTCATTCCCTTTTTGCTTAGAAACCCCCTGCTGAAGTTTGATAAGAAGAACCATGACGTTGATACACTATGACGTCATCATGGTCTCAGTTCTTGCCGCCAATTGTCTTGGCTGCTTCAGTCGCCCGGATCGTTGATACTAAAACTATACATGCCGATAATTCATTGAAACTTCGGACAGGCTATTACTGCTGTGCATCCCAAGGTGCGTCCCGACACTGGAATGTGGTGATGTGACATGAAACAGTACATATGAAGTTTGGAGTTGTTTCTGACTGCTTTTCTCAGGGTTGTTACACTGAGAGTTTCAAAAAGTCGTTATTTGCATATGATTCTGGTGGTCCAGAATTCTAACAAAATTAGTTTTTAAATTCGCCTCTCAGTTTTTAGTTATTTGTTGAAATAAATCAAAATTTTACTATCATTGATGTCCTTCCCTTTTCGTTTACCATGTCGTTCAGAACGCGATTCAAGTTATAGTTTTTCGAAGGGATTGTAGTTTTATATTATTTGTTGAAATGAATCTCAATTTCTCTTGTGGTTGGAGAATCTATAAGGCAGGGATCATGATGCATCTTCGATTAATTTACTAAAATAAAAAATGCGAGAAATTTAGTAATTGTTTTAATTGTTTATGGTAAACTCCGGTATTTTAATTTTGTTTTTGACAAGTAAGAATTTATTAAAATATAGTTGAAGAAAACAAGACTAAACAGGAAGAGACGCTCTAATCCTTTGTTCAACTTTCCAGATTATACATTTGAAACTCGACTCTTTTCACAAGAATCGAGTGATTTAGGGGTGGGGTCGCTCTTTTCACATTCCGACTACAAATTTGGTGCAAGTGTATGTGTGTAACACATAATACACATGTTATTGTTAATAGGTTGTTTAAGTCTGTTTAGTTTGAAATCGCGTCATTGTTGTTGGAGCATATTCTTTCTTTTTGCGACTTGTTACCAGCTATTCGCTGTTTCATTGCCATCAAACCTAGCTTCAATTCCCATATTACAAATCTAATTCCACAAAATTATGCAGATTAATTTCTTACCATAAAATTGAATTTTTATTAGTTGCTACCAAATCACTGAATCTATTCAGCATCTGGTTTCATTACGTCGGTGTGTTTTTTTTTTTTTAATTTATTGTTATTTTTAGAACTATAGAAGGGATTAATCCTTGTGGGTTTTTTTTAAAAAGAAATGGATTTGTCCGTCGCCTCCATGTCTGGAAAATCGGTGACTTCGGTTATGTCACCAACATTCCCAAGATTCCTTGAAAGCAATTAACCAATCACGTTGAAGAAAATAAACATGTGATTCAACTTCCAATAAAGAATTTTCGTCAAGTCTCAAAGTAATTGTATCAGACGCCTTGAAAACCAACAAGAACTGAAATTTTGTTTCTACTTATAGGCGTATAAATTTTGCGGTTAGGAGCGTTTTGATTATGGGTTGGAAAGTGCCTCGCCTCGCTTTTAGTGCTCGTTATCATCGATTAAGCGAGTCACGATAGTTTGAATTCATTAATTTTATTCTTGATTAATTTGGCGCTTTTGTTGTATTTGTTTTTGTCACCCACATAAACCAATATTGTAAAATGTAAAATGAGCTTTGGACAAAATCGGTTTCGTAATAAGGCGAGATTGGCTGTCTGGGGTAAGGGTTGCGCACCTGCGAATGAACAAATAATATACTAAGTAAGTTTGTCGGTGAAACAGTATGTTTTACACGGCATTAAATAACAGTTACTAAGCGTTAATAAACCATTAGTATTCGTGCTGGCTGTTATTCTTATACACGTACTGACGAGTCCCAAAAAGGACGAAACAGCTGTCTATACGGTTGTAGATCCTAGCCTTTTCCGAGCTCCTAGTCATATCGGTACACTAACAAGTTTATTTTCAGGTAGTGCGTCAGCCATGCATTTATTAGCTCAGTGTATTTCTATTATTGTCTGATAGGTCTTCATGGAGAACTACGAACCACGCGCCATTTTACATGATAAAATATATGTAACTCAAATAAAAAATTTAAAAAAGTTTGTTCATGAACAGCATTCCCAATTTTTATGCAATATCTCAATTTGGTTCGAATAAACCCTATACCCAATGCAGAACAATTTACAATGACCTAACAACTAAGTGGGACTAGTAACTGACTAGTGGGAATAGTGAAAGAAGATTAGACAATTTTCCTTAGCATGACATATTCTTGTACGTTAGGAAAAGGAATGTGACTTCTAAAAACATGGCCCATGATTAATTATTTTATGAGTCGTCTATGGAATGTGACTACTACATAACATGGCAAGTACGGGATCGATCTTTTTATTAGTCGTCTTCTGAACTCCTTGCTATTGAGTATCGTTGCTCAAAGACACAGAGACACTTTGAGCAAATATCTGAAGATAATTAGTGGTTTGAAAATCAACATTTCATTTGAACCGTGTTTGTGCTAGTACAAAAATAAAATTTATTACAGAAAATAATGATGGTTACTTCAATATTAAAAACTGACTGTCTGCAGTTACGTCGTTTTGAATCATTAGCCATCTTTGCAGATTTATATTTACGAAATAAATATAGATATAAGATTTAGTTACTTGCTGCGGATTCATTCAGTGAAGATTATGATCTATGATGGAAAACTTGTTCTCCTTACATGTGAAGATTTCAACACTGAAATGGTACAACGTTCGTTTCACTTCTGTCAGCTATTTCTTTTCGAAAAATTTCTCGTGTTTCAAATCCCGCTGTCGTTTTCTACCTTACTAAGAAAAGAACTTGTCAACACTTCAAAGAAGTATTTCCGCGGCTCGTTCGCGTAATATCCTCTTCTTTTCATAATATACTTTTGAGTTTTCTCTTACTTTCCAAGTTAAGTTCCAACGCATTCATGATTACATTCTAATGTGCTTCACTGTGTACTTCCCCACAAGTATCCGGTGCAATTTTTCTTATTTAGGAAATCTGAAATAGCGTGAAACTGAAAGTGGGAAGGCATTATATAATAGGCAATTTTTGAAAAGTTGACTTGCTCATCTGGTTAAAAAAGATCAGTAATCTGGTTTAGTGTGAAAAAGTGTCGCAGACATATAATGTTTTTGTTAGTTTTTTAAAACTTATGTAAAGTAAACCAGAAAATGTAACAACGTGTATGGATGCGATGAAGCAACCCTTTGCCTCAAAATTAAGTAAATCTTTTAAAATGACACAACTCTCACACGTTTGATGACAAATACGTCGCATGACTGGCTTGTAAAAATCGAGACAAACAATTTGTACACGTTCCAAACTGAAATGAGCTGTTGTCTGATGATGTATATAGCAAACTTTTTTAATTATAGTTTTCTTCCGATTGTGAATTTAATGTAGTTTCACACATGAAAGCCAATATTTTTTGTGTTTTTTCCAGCTATTTTAGTGTACTGATTGCCCAACAAGTTTTCAGTAGTTGTACATTATGCTTGAATTACTGGTTTTGTGAGTAGATTTTTTGAGTGCTTTTAAAAGCGAAACTAATTTGCTGGAAAAGCAGAAATTTTTGAAATCATTCTTAATATGTATTCATATAAACATAAATGCCATAAAAAGGAAGTACGATTTAAAATAAATAAGTTACCAAGATCATGTGATGGTAATGTGTCATGCAAAACAGTTCGAGCTTTATGTTTGTAGAACTTGGGGTAGTTTCATGCTAAAGATTTCCTTTAAATAAAACATTAGGGTTTAAGAGCTACACGCTTTTTTTTTTATAAGAACCAGTAAATTTTGCCGAGGCTCATTATTCTTAATTTCTTAGCTGCTTCAGCTTCACTTTGTTCTTAATTTGTTCTTACTTTTGTGAGCGGTTTGAAATTTTTCTTTGTTCATTCCTGTACAGTATTGTTGAAAGATACATGTGCAACAGATGAAACTGATCGTACGAGGAACTTTTAATATTCCATGAATACGTGTATCATTTGGGACAATAGTAGATATAATAATAAACTTCTGTGTTTTTACTATGCACATTGCGAACGTAACTTACAAGATTCAGTAGAAACACTTTCACTTTTTTTGAGCCAAATGAGCTTGTTTTAAAATTGTTCTTAATTTTCGGCCAATCTGAGCCTCATTGTTCTTATGAAGTTGTTCTTATAAAAAAAGCGTGTAGTTTCAATTGGATTCAGTTTAAATTTAGTTCTCCAGCACAACCAAAGCATTTCATATGTTCTAAAGAATAGGAATTTTTTGTTTTCATAATTTAATATATATGCCATCGAAGGCCGGCCTTTCTTTTCGTAGTAACCGATTTACCTTGAACCAATTTTAGGTACGTAGAACTTTTAGAGTTTCAATTACCTTTCCAATCATATAAGGTTTTAATCATTCAGAAAGAATTTGGCTTGTATTACAAGCTTGCTTCGTGAAAAGGAATGACCGAATGACAAAAGCATTTCAAGTCTGGTGTTATCGCTACGCGCTGACAATTTTAATTACAAATCACACTCAAGCTAAGATTTGTCCAAAAGAAATAGTGATAGTAGTTTGATTTGAAAAATAATATGGGTAAAATATTATTGGGACAATACTTCATAGTAGCTATATTTGCTCGTTACTAAACAAAAACTGTAATCAACTACTGTTAATGTTTTGTCCGTTCAGAAGAATAATAGGGACCTTTAGCAACGAGGACGGCAACGCGAAGGACAATGGTTCAGAAAAATCACATTCGTTGCTTACTTTTTACTTCTTTATGCGTTTCATAAGGGTTTTGTTTTCTCCGCCTTAAACCTTGTGAGCAGAAAGCGATTAAATGTTTCTCCATAAAGCTAAACAAATACCAAGAACTTATCTGTTGTTACGTCCTTGCAGTCCTACGAACTCCAAAAAAGATCTTTTCACGTTCTAATTTTAGCGACAACTTCGTGCAGGTGCCGAGCTCGCTGCATTCCAACGTGCAGTTATTGTTTTTACTATTGTTCTTTGCCGTCGGCGTCGGCGTCGCCGTCCTTGTTGCTAAAGGTCCCTAATTTCCGATTGCGCGAGTTTCTAGGGTTGCCTGACATGAAAACGGAAGAAAGATCAAAACCAGGCATGAATACAGTTCAGTTTTCAGTGTAGAAGAATTCACAAAGTTTTCAACAATATATTGCATTTGTTAATACAGACAAGTCAAAAAATCTGGAAGCCATTATATAGCTGCTCAATTGGTTACATGCCAGCTCGTCCGTACTCCTGTTTCTATTACACGCTTTAACCTAATGAGTCATGGTGGATGCTCCGAGCTGCAGACACACTGTTGTTTTAAAAACTATAACTACGGTGGAAAATCTCAATTCTTTTTTAAAAAAGAAAGGCATCTAGAAAAAAAAATAATACAGATTGTTATAAGTCGTCCGGTTTAGCATTAAACGTAAGCAAGTTCCTTTTGAGTGAGTCGCCAAATAGCACTGAACAATTTTTTTTTCTTTTGGTACATTGATCCATCAACTTTGTCTTCAATTGATTTACCCTCTCATGAGTCTGAAACACATTCGTTTGCCATTTTCAACTTTATTAGATAAAAGGTACAATCAATTTTATTATTTTGAATATGGTTTCTAAACGGTTTTTGTACTGAAGAATGTAAAAGTGCAAAATAAAATATCTCAGTCGCTTGTTTAATTCGTGTCAAACGGTCAGTTTTGACAACAAAACGTTTTTTAAAATCATAATCTTAAATTGAGCTTAATTATGATTCTACTTGACTTTCTAGGCAAATAACTTACAATGATTATTCAACTAGCGTTAGTACTAATAGTCAAACAAAAACTAAAATAAAACATCCGTCTTTGTTGATTAAATTTAAAGCCAATGGCAATGTTGAAATGTATTGAAGGAAAGTTACATTTTTTTGAGTTAGGCATTGAATCAATTTTATTGAAATTGAACTCAGCGATGAAGTCAGAAATTTAGGAGTGGAAATACAAAGAATTTTAATGTAATTTTAATTCTACTTTTGTAACCTCGGTGTGCACTATTAGTCAGTAAAACCGACGACGTTTTTAAAACTTTATTGACTCCCTTTACTAAAATTTCCGCCGGATCAAAAACTAATAAATCTGTCAACAATAGGAGTCGATAGATCACGATAATGTTTTCGCCTTTTGTTCAGCTATCAGTGGAAATGAAGTGACGAAGATATTAACCGGGTCATCGTTTATTTAGAAAATATAAGACTACCAAAAAATATTTTGGTTAGTGCTCGACTGACTTCTGTTTCTTTTGATTTTTTGTTCGTTTTAGCTTTCACATATTCAGTTTAGCTACTTGAGTTTGCTTTTCAAAATCAACTAATGAGATAAAGTGGGCATGACTACGGGGTTTCTTTCCGAAAGAAGTTTCTTAATATCGCTCGCGATTTGTTTATTCCTTCAAAATAAGCTACTTTCATTATCCTCAACAAACGCAACATTAGGCAAATATCTTTGTGCATGTTTGTTGTACACACTCTTTATTGTATAACCTTTTGTAATTACTTTTTCTTTCGTTTATGTATATATTTATTTCTGTTGAGTAGTAATACTAGTGTTAAGAAACAAGGAAAGTAAATAAGACAAAAGTTATATAAGACACAAAATTTAGAAACTCAAAGCTCAGTTGTAAGTAGTGTAAGAAACTGATGTTTTGAACGTTAGATTGCCCCTCGCCAAAAGTTAGTTTTGCACATCCGGAGTTCGCTGGCTTTACTTCCTTCATTTTCCAATATTATTAATTAGTGCCCTTCTATTTCTAGTCATCGTCATACGGAGTCCCGGAATTCCATCCGATCTCTTTCAGCCTTGTTTCCTTTTCTCTGAGCCATTTCAAGTATGACAGGTAAATATAATGAGTTTTTCCTTTCCAAATGAAGTGCCTTTAGTTAAAACAGTGCGATAATATTATTACCAGCTTACAAAATTACGTTAATTGAATTTAAACTCGCGATCTATTTGATTGGCTTTTTTCGAACCGCCGAAGAAGATTACACACCTTATTGGCATTGCAACGGACCCTTGTTTAAATCTTCGTGGCAGGAATCGATGTGCTAAACGGATATGAAGAAGGATAATGGAAAATATGTTTTCATTAGCAAAGAAAAAGAAACATGCGACAATAGAAATCATCGTTGAATTCGTTTTTTCAATGTAATAAAATGACAGTGACACTCAATAAAATTGATTTAAAAGAAAAACATTAATAAATAATTCAATTATACATTCATACATTTTTGTAAAAATCCAAAAACTTGCAAGCTCGAGGAAGATTTTCCTAAGAAAGGCCACACGTGGTTATTTAAAAGCAGTTGCAGCTTTCACAGTGAATCCGATACGTGAGAGCGGATAAAAAAGCGGTAATGTGTATAAAAAATGCTTGGCACACACATCAGAGACTGGTTCATTATAAAAAATTAATTCTCATGTTTGATAACAAAATTTAAATGTTTAGAAAATTTAAGTTTCTGTTTATGACGTTTTAAAAACAAATCAAACGAATAAATCAGGCGACAAATCCTTTAGGCTAAACAACCAACTCTACCCTCCCACGCAAGGAAGCGGTGCAAACTGACGGCTGTTTATAGAATAAGCGTCCAATTGATTGACTGTAAACCAGGTGATTAAAGATCTTTCCCCGGACGCCACAATGCGCTTCCTAAAGTTGGGAAATGAAATTTTAGCGATGAAAAATTTAAATACGAAACTCACGAAACCAGAAAGATGAAAATATCTGCGAGCGAAGTGGAAGGCTTTGACTTCAAAGATTACAGTACAACGGTTAACTACCCGAAGAGAAATTGCTTTAACGGAAACACGCAATCGCCAAAAATACAACTATACTTACCTGGTTGGTGATTTTGAATTGAATAGCAGAAAGGAAACCTCCCTTCTCAGGAATGCATTCGAATAAATTTTTAACAAGTAAAACAATTTGAGGGTCAAACAATTTTTCGCTACAATCATTGATTGAGCACAGGTTAAATTAACTTAAAATTGGTTTGCATACGTTACTTAGAAATATCTTCAAATCAGAAACTGAATTTTATTTTAGTATTCCATGTATATGGAGTAATCCAGTAACTTAACAAAACAGGAGAAAATAAACTTTGATCAATATACAATAAACATACAGTAGAGTGCTTTTTAGGTGATTTACTTTAAATTTAAAAAAAACTCGTGAAAGTTGAGATAAATTCCTTTTTCAAGTGTTTCTTCAACTATTTATTTTTAACAGTCAATGGAAGCAATTGGTTTGCTTCCGTCTACGACAAGCGCTTAAGATTTTCATTAATAGAACTCGTGTCAAACAGTTGCTTAACAACACAAAAGGAGATAGACGCGACACAGATCTTTCACTTTCTCTTTTAAATTCCTCAGAATCAGTTAATCCCGACAAATCAATTAAGTTGCTATTAATTGAACTCTATTTAATGCCCGGTTCTTTAAAGTTGTGCTATCTATGACCTGAAAGGAGAAGAGACCCCCATTACTGATTTTTGCCAGTAATGTTTCAAGAGAACTGTTACATTCCTTACGAGGACTCACGCTATAACTCGGCCATAGTGCATTTGAGTTAAATGGCTTGTGTTCTTAATAGTTCTCCACTTGAAAATAGTTTTCACGCTTTGGCTTCCTGTTGACTGTCATAGCGGCTTTTCGTTTTGTACAATGCATGACTCTTCCTCGCTTTAATTAGAACCGGAAGAGCCTTGTCTAACTTCAACACCGGAAACGAGTTTGCGACGAGTCGAGTCCGCTGTTGCAAATAACCACATGAACTTTGACGTCAGAAGCCATGTGTTTGCTATTTATAAATACCAAACTACGTTTTGTTGTTTTTGATTTCTTGCACAGAACCATTTAACGCTGCTAGTTGCAAAGAGAGAGCGCGTTACTCCGTAGAGCTTGCGTCGAGAGGTTAAAACCGTTTACTGGAGGTTGAACATTCAATTTTTGACATTTTGTCCAATTGAGCTCAAGTGATCTGATAAGCATAATTAGACCAACAATCACACAGGAAAAGTGTCGCTCAAACCATTTAACCCGGTGCCTTCGAGACGCCATCAGCTGCTAGTTTTCACAAGAGAGTGCCGCCAACAGACCGACTACTTAGAACCAAGGTGTAACGTTATTATAAAGCATCTGACAGAATTAAAATGGCTGCAGTTAGTTCGGAGGCAAGTTTACTGGCACCGTCGCCGAGTCGCTCACAATCCAGTGGATCTTTTTCGATCAAAAGTATACTGAATTTGCCAGAAGAGCACACAATTACTGCGGACAAAACTCGAGATGGAAACAGCCCAGTGGGGCCTGGATCCCTTTCCCCAAACTCCTCGTCATTGCTACAACCTTTGCCGATGAGACTTAACTCACTAAGCAGTTTTCAGTTTAACCCTCTAATGTTCCCGGAGCAGTTTTCTGCGATTCCGCCAGCATGTCCTGCCTGGGTGTTCGCCACTCGTTACTCCCGGCACGGCATCCCCACAGGTGAGTAGAGTAATCCATTCTGAAATTACTGCAATACTATGACTGATTGCCTTTAGCAGTTTAACTGAGCCTGCATGGTTTATCCTAGTTTGATTGATGAACGTTTCAGCTTTTCGTGATTGAGCACAAATGAAGTCAATGGGAAATCAATCGTGATTTATTATGTGTTGCCAAACCCTGTGATATACAAAGAACCAAATCAGTGAAGCTTCCTTCTTGATAACATTTTAACCATTAAAAGTTTCGTAAAATTGGAATTGTAATCTTTTTTAAACAAAAAAATTAGACACGATCAGCCGAACTAATAAAGCATCTACAGTTTATCGTTGTTCAAAAAGGAAAGCTCGTTGATTTTTTTGGTTCTTGTTGAACTCCTGGGTTTATGTCCTACCGTGTTGCTCTAAAGCCGCTCAACAGTAACAATGGTCAAATTGTGTGAAGCCAGAACCAAAACTAAACACGAGAAGATGAGCAAACCTATGACTTTTGAATCCGCACCATGTAGCCAAACATCGAAAAATTTTGTTTATAAAACTGAAAACTCTCAAACTAGTTAACAATAACATGTATTGCTTATAGGTCGATTACAATAGACGTGTGAACCATTGTTTTAAACGAATTTTGAAGTCCGATCCGCTTTGAGGACTGCGCCATATCCATGGAAGATAACTTCCAAAACTCTATGATTAAAACTTGGTTTAAAACACAGAAGCTGTGGCTAGCTATAATTGAGCTAATGCTCTAGAAGTTTAACCTTTTTGCGTTTGTTAGTTTTTTGATTTCAGCTAAAGAAACATTGTTTCTTTCTTGCAGATTTCAATACGACCTTCAAAAGAAGAAGAAGGCCATTAAGAAAACAAAAGCAAAGACCACTGTTTTCCCAACAACAAGTTCAGAGGCTGGAAAAGGAGTTCTCTACGGAAAAATATTTAACAGAAGCGAAACGTGCAGAGTTGTCTACAGACCTTAAATTGACAGAAACACAAGTAAAAACTTGGTTTCAAAACAGACGAACAAAATGGCGTAAAGAAATTAAAGACGAGGTAGCTTCTTCAACAATTGGTGAACGACAGGCAGCAAGAGCTTCCTCACAACCATTAAATGCCACATTTGGAGTTGTAACACCAAACAGTAACTTGTTCACACACTCACAAGCTCTCTCCACCATTGCTCTACCAAGTACAATGTTTAGACCTCAACCGAACAATGAAGTCTTCCTAGATCTTAGCCAGCGTCAACAAACGTACTACATCCATTGAATGCGGATTGAAGTTGTTCTTTATTTAGGAAAAGGCAGTTTACAACTTGTCTGAGATCTCACAGAACTATTAAAATTCATATCGTACCAGCTTTCTACACGAACCAGATTTTATATTCTCTTGATATTTACAATGATGCCATAAAATAAGTAGATGGTTCCTCTTAAAGATTTGTGAACACTGTTAATTCGGGTTAAGCGGGCTTATAGTGCCACCCTTGACAATAAATGCGTTTTCTTCAACAGTAAACTATGCAGTTTAATGTGGAACCATCTATAGGATCTCTTGGTCAAGAGATAACTTCATTTGTTCAGTCAAAACATGTACGTTTTTTATATCGTGCTTTTCTTTATCGGTATTAACAGTTAAAAAACAAAGTGAGAAAAAAACTAAATTTACTTAACAACACAAAATTATGTTCAAAAATCGGTAAAGAAACGAAAACATAAAATTGTCATCACTGTTAGTAAGTGACGTTCGCTTTATCACGTTTTGGGTTGTTTTTGAAACTAACAAAACACCCTTTGACACTATTAGGACTAAGAAAACACAAAAACATGACCCGAATTAAGAGATATTTTAACCCAGATTAACTCACGTATAAAAAATGAACATAGAGTTTCGTATTTGTACAATACTGCATGTAAAGCATTTATATTGTATATAAACACTATTATGTTGATACTCAGTTTGGGTTTGTATCATTAAAGGTACTAATTTTACTTCAAAGTTGTGTTTTTATTTACAGTGTAACCCTCTAGACAAGGGACAAAAGCAGTGAGACGGTCGAAGTTATTTTACAAACTTCAAAATAGCTATGCTAAACTTGCTTTAAATCAAAAAGCATATCCTTTGCCTTTGGTTGCATTCAGACAACATTTGAGCACACAGGCAGAAACTTAACAAAAAGAAAACATCTTTAATGTTTTGAACTTATAATGTAATGTTATTATCCATGTAAAATATTATATATAATGTGAAATAAAAGACTCATTTTTTTGTAAGTTCATGTTGTGTTGCTTTGTGTCAGCCTAAAAAGCTAAATTGAAAGTTCCTAGCATTTTCGGATTGCGAGTTCTTCTTGTAAAACGATTTCACTTCTTCTTTATCAAATTGGTGACAATGAGTATTTAATACTTCCTATTCCAATTTCTGTGGCTATCTTTTTTTACCTGATGCATTAATACCATCTGAACCAATAAAAAATACTGAAGGATACAATTCCAAAGACGAAGCTTATAATTTATATTTAGAGTCATCAATATGAGAACAAGAAAAAATGTTTCTAAATTTCTTTTCGTGGTACTTATTTCTAACATTGAAACGTAACTTTTGCAATTGTAAACAAAACAGCTGTCCTAAAAACGAAGCAATGGTTGCTTTTGCCGTTAAGTTTCTTTTGGGGAAAGAAAGGCATTTAATAACTTTGTCAGTCTTTCCCTCGGGAACTTGATGTATCAATAGGTTCAATAATGTACTTATAAAAGCAATATTTAATTCCATTTTTATTTGCTTCAGTGATCAGAGAACTGCAGTTTTTCTCCATTCCTTTTTAATTCGATATTAAAAAGTGTTTTTCAGAAGGCAAAAGACGGAGCTTTTATGGCACTTGTTCAATGTTTAAAGACATTAAGTAAACAACAAAAAAGATCAGTTTCTGAATTTTTTTTTCTGCAGTTACTTAGATTCGGATTGTAGATTCGATTAAACATTGATACTTACTGCTGTTCTCAACAAATGAGGTGTTTTAAGTAAAGCAATGATTGAATTTGCTATTATTTCTGGTAAACTTTTTAAAACATTTAGTTGCTTTGTTAATTCATTTTTCCACGAGAACTTGATGTATCAGTAATTTCAAAAAGCAGTTATTCAATGTTTGTTAGTTTATTTTCGTGTTCCTCAATCAGAAAATGCAGTTTTTCTTCCGTTTTTTTCTTGTCGATATTATTAAATGTATATCATAAAATTAAGTAAATGAATAGATTGACCTTTTGATTCACAACTTGTTACTAATATTTTGCACTCATCATTACACAACAATTTTAGTGGTATAATTAAAATTTTATAAAAACAAAAGTTATTTTTTAAAAATTCTCTTTGGTTGTTCGAATGTTCGTAATATAATTAATAAGCAAAACAAGATATTAATAATTTTTTGTTATTGCATACTTCATACTGAAACAAAGATGAAATATTTTGTCAATGAAATAAGTTGGTTTTGTTTGGATATTTTGTCTGACTTTAAAAACACACGAACAATGCGCGCATTTAAGCAGTTATGTGTCTCAAAACATACCATAAAACAAGAACTGAAGTATTGATTTCAAGCTTTATTCCTGTTATGTACCAACTATTTGTTGAGTTACACTTGACTGTTCAGCGGGAAGGGCAGAGGGTTCCTTCTGTTCTCAACGATAGCCGGAAGAACCATAAATCAGTTGTAAATCCTTCATGTTGAAATGTTTAATTCTATTTCAGCAGTGATAAACTTGCTATAAACTGACCCCATTCGTCATTCTGAAATCTATCTCGTAAAGCAATTAATGAAAACTGCCGGGAGCAGGGAACTGCTACAAATTTTTTTTGTATATATATCATTTTATGTATATGAATAATAGTACGTCTTTGATCTCATGCACTGCAGTATTATGACTGTGAATACAGCCTAGTGTAAAATCAAAGAAAGAGATAAGAAAGAAAGGAATGGTCAAGAAACTGAAGGATGAAAGTAAACAGTATTTAATATAATAGTTGCCTGAACGGAGCTGAAATCGAAAAATTATCTTCTCAGTAGTTATAAGGACTGATAACGACCTTACGAAGAATGTGGATGAAAATTTTAAATGCACAAGCTATTGACAGTCCG
Source organism: Zoanthus solanderi (assembly GCA_024336925.2). NCBI lineage: Eukaryota > Metazoa > Cnidaria > Anthozoa > Zoantharia > Zoanthidae > Zoanthus > Zoanthus solanderi. The sequence continues at coordinate 13,232 of JANCMA020505950.1, read as the reverse complement.
AGAGAAAATCCAATTGAACTCAGTAAGTACAGGATAGACCTAATGTGCCTTAGTTTCTAAAATCATTTTAAAATATCTTCCATAATGTAAGTATATGTTTCTACTTTTGAGAATAGCTTTCATCATTCTAAACCACATTTCTTTTTCTATCTTGAATACATGCCGATGGAAGAATTAAGGTATATAAAGACACTGGATGTGTGTTTTTTTTTTCACTGTGAATGAGCTGCGCACTTTTATTAGTTTAGTTGTCTGTTAAAGTTGCGAAATGTTGTTCAAGTACAAACGGTTTTCTATGCATGCATACCCGGATTGTCTAAACTGCGGCGAAGATTTTCTTGCTTGAAATTTTTATGTCAAAGTCTAACTTAATAAACTTCAAAGTCAGACAGTCAAATAAGATCTTTCAAATATTGCAAATCAGTAAACGCTTAAAAGAAAAAAAAAAACAAAAGTTTATTTTAATTTATAGTTAATAAGCGACTCAGAAGAAATCCCAAAAATTCCTGTACACAGTTGAGAGTAAAACGTGCATTTTGTAATTGTAAATAGATCTAGAAACTGATGTAGTGATAAACCAGTTTTCTGTATTTCTTTACGAAGCATGCATTCATATAAAACTAGCTTGAGTTGAGTATCTTACAGAGAAACTGAGACTGAAAATTGGCATGAAAACCATGAGACGTATGTGATTGTAAGAATCGTTTTCATTAAAACATTGAAATTAAACGTAAGAAAAAGGAAAGAGAAAACGAGATGAGCGCAGCTTGAACTATTCCATTTGTTTTCATCCTTTTAAACTTAAATGTGGTGATTCAGCACCTAAACGTTTTTACACTAGCTGAATGTTTTAGAGAACTGAAGTTCAACGTTCAACTAGTGGTATATCACAGTATTTGAGTAGAAATCTTACTTTTAACAAACCTGTTTTTATTGTGATTATGTTTAGATAATTCAGCAGTAACAATTTTTTGTTTTTAATTAATTTAAATATAAATATAACTGAGCTTTGATAGAGTTTTTAAAGTTTTAAAATCGTATGTTATCCTTTGACGCTCTGAAAATACTTTTTGTAACATCAGTCGGTTAGAATTTCAAAAATCGAATGAAGAATTTCTTAGTCTTATAACAAATGTTATTACAGACACAGTAAAAATACCTTAAATTGCATATTTGTAGGTGTTATCGAGTTTTTCTCTCGGTTTCACAACAGCTTGGTAAATGCAATTTCTATCGGGTTCAACTTCTTACTTTGATTTTACTAAATATTCGGATACCAAACAAATGAATTTTACTCTGTTTCTAGTTTAGAACCCTTTTAAGCGTTTTACAATCTATCCGAGTAGAGTAGTAGTTGCCATTTGAAAAACAAAGCAAAAATCATGTTATAGGACGATTGTTTGATAAATATCATAGAAAATGTATGAATATAGATAATCTTAAAAAAATCTATTCCCAGCTGGGGTAAGGTAGGGGTTCACTCACTATTGGTCGGTTAAAATGAACTCTGGGTCAGAGGCGATTTCTTGTTTCCTGTTTTGGTGGTAACTATCTAATTTATTGCTTCAGGCAGAACAAGGATGTTGTGTTCATTGGGAAGTTAGTTTTCTGGCATTTTGATTGAAAGACAACCACTCGACAACTGACAAAAATGAATAAGATAGACCAGAAATAAACCAAGCGAGATTCATAATAAAAGAATTTAAAAGGTTATAAGTCTAAGAATTCAGCAATTACACTGTTAGAAAAGACTTCTTTAAAAAATTGGGTCAAGTTGTTAGTGAAAAAGTCCAAAAACCCGCAGAAAAGTTTGTTTGTAGTATGAATAGCAAGTGTCCATGAAATAAGCATTAAGGAATTTGTTTATTGCATCGAAGAAACGTAAAACAAATTCCAACAAACTATTAGTTTCCCATTTCTATTTATTTTTTGAAACGGCTACATATCTTAAATTTTATATTTTTCAGACGGGCGAAATACTTGTAACTAAATAAAATTAGATTTGGAAAACGTCGAAAGACCTTCCAAAGCCACGTAGTTTTAAAAACATTTAGTTTCATGACTGCTTTACTGATAAATAATTTGGATAACAGGAGTATTTTGATTGGTCAACAAGTGTATTTTCATAGCGCTATGTAGCTCGAAAATGACGCGAGCAATATGATTGGCTGTCTCCATGTTGTAAGAATTTACAGTTTCATAAAAAAAGTAAAACTATACAAACGCGCTTTGTATACGATCTTTCTTTTTGTCAAGTGGGAAAATAATAATTTTATAAAAGAAATAAAATATGTTTTCCGTGGATATATAGCCTGGCGAAAACTACAGGAGAATTCTCGAGCAGGTGAATGCGTCTAGGGTATTCACTGATCTGCTCTCGAATTCTCCCAAACGTTCGCCTTGGTTTTCACCAGGCTATAAACTAATAAAGGCACAAAGAACATGTTTTATTTTCTTAATTAAAAAAAAACATCAGTGAAGATTAAGGTGTCACACTGCTGAGAAAACTGCCCGGCTAACAATGAGGCATTTGAAAACGACCGGCAGCAGGTCCAAAGCAGTTAGAGATTTTATAACAACACTGTACAGCAATAAAACATCAAAGTTACCAAGTAAACATTTTTTTCAAGCTGGCTAAGAGAGACTTGATGTTTGTAGTATTCTTTTAAACTACAACTTCTAAAAATATCAGTAATATAATAAATTTAACTAAGAGTTATATTATCTATTAAAAAGCCGTTGTACGTTTAACTCGCTTTTTTTATACTAATTGTCTGGAATTGTGATAACAACATTCACGTCAGCGATGTAAACCGACACGACGACTCTCAATCAGAATAAAAAGCAACGCACAGTCAAAAGAGTTTGTGAAAAGTTTGGAAATCTCGGCAATTGTTGATATACGACTTCGACAAAGCCGGAGATCTTTCGTAATACTTTTGTTGTTGTAAATCCAAAGCTTCTAACATAAAAGAAATCGTTCTGGTCTTTGAATCATGTTGGTGGCCATTTCATTATTAGGAAGGTATTAAAAGTGATAACAGGTCGAGAACAGAAGGGGAAATGCCGTGCGTGGTTTGACCGAGAAGAAGGATAATCTTTATCATAACACCTTGTTGATCATAAGTGCAATATTTTTATATTTTTAAAAAAAGTTTAAGGTGTAAGCATAGAGATTTCCGCAAAGCTTTGTATTGCATGTATTAGTAAGGGGAATTCTGGGCGTAATAGGTGTAAGCAATTAAGAAGACGACACACAAGACTATATTGCTGTTTTTGTCTTGTTTGGTAACTAAAACAACATAAGCTCTTATATATATGCACCTTAGAAAAAACTGCATCTAAAGTTAAACCATTTTAACAAGATTTGTGGGTGCTAATCTCACAATTTAATAATTCTACAATGATAGATAGTCAGCCTACTTCGCTTTGTGAGGTGTAAAAGAGCCATGTTTTACACTTTAACTGAATATGATCAAAAACACCGCAGAGGGAAAGAGCTTTAATTTAGGAGCAAAATACACTACTAGCAGTTTTGGTTTTATAGCATATTGCGAAGTCAAATAATTTAAGAATTTAAATTAATTTTGAAGTATTTTTTAGCGACAAGTTTTTGTTTTTCGTCAGAAGTCATCTAAAATAATTTTCATGCTACTTCAACTGATGTAATTGAAAAACTATGAAAGGTTTGAAAAACAGTTATTTCTCGATTTTTAAAGTAGCAACAGAATTAGTGGAGTCTGCGTATTTATTTTTAAAGAACAACGAAAGCGCACAGGAATAAATTACCAACAGTTGCGGGGTATCTGCATTTTTAAAAGCTGAATTCGTTTACTACACTGGTTACGATAGAAACTACGGACACAGTGAACAAGTTTGTCTAACACAAATCATAATCTTTTAAAATCGATTTTTTTCTCATTCGTTTTAATACTAGCTTTCGTGTCAGTAGTTTATAGCACACACAGAAAACTTATCTCAGTGAACATAAAATTTATCATACGACGTAAAAACTTTGACTCATAAAGTTTTCATTTTTGCGAACATCTAAAAAATTTTGCCGGAGACTAATCAAATAATGCCATGCATGCACCTTTATTTGTAATTTTGATACTATATTGCTCAAAATAATTCATACAAACTTTGACAGCAGAATTTTACTGTCACTCATTTAGACTTTTTAGTTATTTTGTGGCATTTCTATACAGCTATTTCAAATGAACAACTCCGTCCAAATTGACGTTTAGTATACTTATGCATTACGTATATCTTAACTAGACCTGTAATATAAAGCTCATGAAAAGAAAAACTAAAATAAATGGTAGGGAATGAAAAAGAAAAACTCGATCGGACAATAGTTGAAAATAATGCTTACGAACAACGGTACTTATATAATAAAGCAAAACCGTAAAGAAGATAAAGCAAAGTTTTTTTCTAAGCGTGACCTTTTAGAAAACTGTCCGAATCACGACGTTCATTCCTTGTGGCAGTAGAAAATGCAACCTGAATAAATCACCAAACATAAGTATTTCCAATATATTAACATGATCAACAAAATCACCTCACAAAATTAATAAATACTATAACGGCTTTCATTATCATCACGTGACTCAAGTTTCCAATATGGCGTCGATACATAGGAAGGTCATTTTTGGGTTTTATAGAAATCTAAATCTATAAACTAATTTACATGAATCTGTCCAAAATTTTACTGGCTGGAAGCATCAACATGAAAATTTTAACTTCAACAGACAGTGTTGATGCTGAGAGATAATTGAGACGGTTTAAAGTTAGAAGGATTTATTGCAGTTGAAAATCAAAAATAGTACCAAGGAAACCGTGCGTTCTATCTCCTGCTTGTGGAACAGCTCTATTATAAGGTTGGTATCTAGATTTGCCACTAATGAGGAAACTCTCGTTTGTTAAAAAAAGTTAGAAATTTTACTAAGTAACTTGAGGAGATTCATACTGTTCATTCCCAAAACTCTAGCAGAAGAGAAAGCTGTTCTCTAAATCTAACACGTTCAGTTTTAGTAAAAACGTATGTAACATACAGATTGACGGAATGATGCTGGCAATGTTCATTAATCTAAATGAAAGAACCATGTTAAATGTCTTATGCTGTAAATTTGCGCAGTACGAATTTGTAGAATGCTTCAATCTCTAGTTTTGTCACGCCAGGAAAGTTAAAATTTCAGAACTGTAAATTAAATCTTGTTGAGTCTTGAGAGAAGAAATATTAACCTCTGTCAACAAACTAGACGTAAAAAACAAAACATTAAACATCTTACCTTTAGCTTGTTTTCCATTTGCGAATATAATGAATTAGAAATGAAGAGTTCCAAGTAGATTAGTAATGTTATTTTCAAGTTCCATGTGTGCAACTAAATTTTGTAGTAAAGCTTATGTGGAACAAATTTCATAAACTTTGTATAGAGTGAATAGAAGTATTAATTTTGTTTTAGTTTTTAAATTTAATAAATTATTCTGCAATTTTCTATAAATGTTTGCTGTAACTGTAAATGCAGAATGTAACGTTTGAAATACGTGGAAATGTTAAAAATCTTTTCACACAAATGACATATTGACGAGGTTGGTTTATTTTTGTCTCTGACCTGTTGCAATTTTCTCATTAAACAGTCAACGCAATAATTTCTTGAACGTAGTATAGATGTTCATAAATTGAAAACACAAAACAATGTTGGTATATTTCTCACTTAATACTGACACCAACATGCATGCCCTTGCCACCATTATACATGAGGAACTATGTGACTGGATTAATTTGTACATAAGTTAGTTTCATTAAAACAACTTCTGAATTATTGTTACCGAAATACACCATGTATACAGTACAGAATACTAACATTCATCATTCGTTCTATCTCGTAACCAAAAAACACAACAAAAACGTTTGAGAAATAATAAATGCGTGAGAAAGTGTTCCATTGATGTTTTGTTAATTTTTTCAAGGGACCTCTGATGACTCTATTTCTCTTGAGTGGAACGTTTTTTGAAAAATCCGTAACTTTGAAGCAATAACAGCATCAAATAACAGAAATATTGATAACTAGCTATATATTTATATTAGTTAGGAGTTATATACCATTAAGGAAACATGAAAGACTTCAAAAACATTTCATCAATGAACTGATGTTTTGCAAACTTACATCAAGAATTACATGTAGTATTTTTAGTATAATGACATTTTCTTGCAAATATAAGCTCATATCGTAGTTTCGAGAATTATCTTAAGTTTATAGAAATTCTTTTCACACTAAACTCCAGACTGTTTACAGAATTTTAACGATGATTAGTTTCTGAACCGGCATAAGTAGCTGTTTGGCCAAGAGCTCGAAACACCGTTTGATTTTCCTTCTTGGCAAATTAACTTTGTACCTACATTGTTTGTTTGTAGGTCTAAAGAGTTAGTTTTTTGAGTTTTTCAGGCAATATGTGGTTATTATTTAGTTGGGCCGGAGCTGATAAACTTTGACTTTGTTTACAGTGAATAACTACACGGTGAACACTAAAACTGTTTCGGCCAGACACTGGCATACTCGTGTGGCCTGTTAATGTAACTAAGAAGGACAGTTTTAGAGCGCTACAAAAGTTGACTCCGAAAACAAATTCATATTAAATCTATCCAAAGTTTACTTGATGGTCAGCTGCATGGAAGCATTAGAAGAATAACCAGCTTTTGGACAGTAAACGACATTTGGGAACTGATTTCAGGGACTATTAACATGACCTGAAGGTAACTCATCGATTTCAGTGCTAACAAAACCCTTCAGATAGTATACTCTCTCCTTATCAACAGTAACAATAATCATAAGGCTGATAACTGAATTTTTAAATGTAGGAGCTCTTTGTTTTAAGTTTTTTTTTTCAGTAATGAAGTAAGGAATGAGGAAGGAATCTCATCGTCCTCTGTTGCTGTTGATGTCCAAGGGTAAGAGAGAAGATTGTTATCTAAATTTCACTCGTGAAGATCTATATGTTGTTATTTCTTGTTAAATTTTCTCTTGGTTAAGCTTAAGGTACTTAAAAGAGGATTTAACCTTTCAATCCGCCAACCAAAATATTGCAAATCTGCATGTAGCGTCTTTTACAAAGATCAATGAAGAATCAGGGTTCAAGGAGCACAAAGCATGCATACAGCGTGTTACAATATGTAAGAATCTTTTGTCTATAGTTTTCGACGCTTTTTGTAAAAAAGTTTGACAAAGTAGATGATACAAAAAATGTGTTGGTCGTTCTTATAGAAAACTGGAATTTTGCCAAATAAGGCAAAGTTTCTCGACATAATTGTCTTTTCCTGCCTTTTTTATCTCAAACATAAAGTAATGGACCTTTCTCTAAAACACTATATCATTGTGTAGCAAGCTGTTGTATTTCTATTTCGCATCTAATATTTATCATACATTTGTGTTTTATTTGCATCTTACATCTTAAAGATACCGGCTGGCATTTTATGTCTTGATGAGGTGGAAGAAGCAAAAGTCAAGATTACAAGGGAAAAAAAAGAGCCAGAAGTTTTATTTCTTATCAAGCTTACTCTATACAGTGAGCTCAATGATAACTGCGGAAGCCATAAAGAAACGTGTTTATTAGAAACTGTTAATAACTTGAGTGAAAACAGAGCTATGGATATATAAGTAGAAATAAATATATATACCGTATCTGTGACTTCGTTACATTAGTAACTGGATGACTTAAAACTGATTGCTGTTATGTAATAATGTGAGGGATTTATTTTTAAAGAAGACATTCATTTTTAAGGATGCTTCGTTCCCATTTAACCTTAGCTAGCAAAGTTGACGGGCTGAGTGAACTATAGTAATCTTGGAATGAAGCTCTCTTACTGACTGTCATTATATATGGTCATAAGGATGTGTTTTTGAGAGAAGGTTTAGCTTACTTCTGGATACTGTTAACAAAAAGATTCCACATCCACGTGCAAGAACTCCAACATCTGTACACGTTTTCATCGACATCACTGTTAATGCATGTGCGTTTGTATTCGTGTGTTATGCTATACTTAGCTTGTATGATGAGCAAAATATCAGAGTAGTTGTTAATCGTTGTTGAAGTCTGCTGCAATCTTTAAGTACTATGCCAAGCACCCTCGATATAATAGGTAAAATTCCAGATTTTGTTCCAAAAATGGTTACAATTGGTAGTTATGCGATCCACCTAAACACTCTTCTAACTATAGAGTATAGTAATAAGAACACTCATTCCCATATACTATAGATTTGGTACTTTATGGCTTCTGATTCCAAAAAGGAAAAGCAAGTGTTACCTTCAAGTTTAGTTAACTTTGTATTGAGCACTAGTGCGTTAATAAACAGTTGCTTCACGTATCCTCTTTGTTTACAATAAAATGTTCTAGTGTGTAGCTTAAATTTTGTCATGCAAAACTCTTCTCTGTTTTAAACTTATTGGTAACATTTTTGTCGGCAATTGTGAAACACTTGAACAGTATGCATATACAGTTTGTATTTAGTTTTCAATCTTCTTCTGGACTGATTGCACAAAAGGAACTGACAAAGAGCTACAAATTAAAGGGAAGAATTCATTTGTACACTAACATATTTCTATAATAGTTGAACTTGTTTCTGATATCAATCTAGCCTTACATTTATTGATTTTTTGGCGAATTGTAGAACCATTTTAACATATATTTTTTGTCTGTTTCTTAGCCAATGTAAAAGGTATAGTTCTCAAAATGAGTTTAATGGCCTCAAGTTTCATTTCTAACTTCTATTAAAGCGCATTTTAAGGTACTTAAGTGGTTATTAGTTAAGGAAAACTGCTTGTTATGCCACTGTCTAAACCAAACTTAACAAGGGCTACTTCAGGCGGTCTGCCACTTCTTAAAATGTACTTTTGTTTGCTGGTTTTTGGCAGCAGTACAGAAAAGGTACAAGAAGCAAATACGTTATGTTGATGTTGTTGTCAGTAATTCTCATTAAAAGATAACTTAGTAAACACATTCCTTCATAACAACAAAACCCCTGGCTTGCATCCAAACGTATGAAAGGATTACTGTCCGCAAATGAAACAAATCTGTTCCTGAACATAAAAGAATAAACCAGATAACTCATTGTTTCTTGACAGCATATTAAGCTTTATCATGTTCCCGTTAAAACAGCCAATTACTTGTATTAACTAGTATCTCAAAAACCTTTACGGTTGTCAAAGAACTGTCATTTGGCCAAAAATATTCGTAGATCTTTCTCGTGCGCTGTTTTAATAGCCCCTAGGTCACGTAGAACTGTCCAACAGACCAAAATATTTTGCGAACTCGAGTCCGTAACCATTTCCTATCACCTCTTCAAGTTACAGCGGTAATTAATGTAAGAGCACTCCGACATTCGGCGTCTATGTTTTTAAAAAACACTGTTTGGACTAAGCTTTTTTTTTTTTTTTTCAGTTTTGATACTTTTTGTGCTTATTCTTCATTAATTGCATGAGTATTGTAGAAATTTTCGGAATGTAGTCGTGGTCTTTTGGAGTATGTTAAGTTTTTACTCCCTCTGAATGACATGAACTACAATAGCTGGAAGGTGTATAGAGTACCGTTCCCTTATCTCTGGGAACTGTCTCGTTCCTTCGCTTGTTTGGCCTATTTTTAAACTGACAGATTTTTCTTTTTGTCGCAGTTATTCATTGAAAGTGAAACTGTTGGTAGAGCTGTACATGCACAATCATCTTCAAAAGTGTCCCGGCTGAACTTCAAGTGGTTGAAACATTAGTAACATTTAATATCATTCTATCAGCTGAATTTTTAAAGAACTCTCAGAATTACAGATATGATTGAAATGTCTAAAACTACTAATGTAATTCTTGTTTGAAAAGAAGTTGTAATTATGTCGGTTCTCCTGTAGTATTAGATATGAAAGATACCGATCGATGCAAAAATGTTCAAGCCTACCGTGGGAAATATCAAAAGCCGTAAACTTCAAAACAATCGTAACAACTACAACAAAGTAATTAGTGCCATTGATTGTCCTTGTTTTTAACAAATATCCCTCGTTTATCTACTTAAATCGCGACTTTACGGCTACTTAGTTTGTAGGGTGGAAGCGACCCAATTTTGTAGTTTCCTATGTTATCATAATAAAAACACTGCGGTCTCAATGTAATTTCCCTCCATTTAAAAGATATTTTACAGTACATGTTGTCATGTCGGTGCGCACATTTGCTTTTTGGCGGGAAGCAATTTATTTGTACGGAATGGGTCCCAGGCCCTTGCACATTCCGCTTTCAAACTACTTTTAAATACTAAGCTTTTTAAAAAAGTTGTGCAACGCCATGTTTTTTCGGAAAATCCATGATACGGTTAATAATTTTAAAACTTAAAAATTTCTAGCTTATTTACTTAGCTTCATCTGTACTAATTTTGAAAAACTTAAATCTAACATTTTTAACACTTAAGAAAATACAATTTGGTTCGTTATTAAAATAAGTTTTAAAATTTTAACATTGTACTTAAAAGAAAAGTACAAACTGTCTTCACAGCTCTCGGATATATTGAATAAATTATCAATATCTAATTACTTCCTAATGATAGCTGAAGTCTAGTTTCTAAGTTGATTTAGATTTGCTAAATATGAATAGCGTGCCAATTTGCATTTTGCGATAATCACTCAAGGACCTATTTAAAGTTCTAACATTATCTGCGGTTGTTAACAAGGTGCTGTAAATAAGGTTAGTGACTTTTAATTATCATTTCCGCTACTTGCGGACAATTTTATTTTTGTAAACAAACCAACGCTTAGAGTTAATGCAAAACAGCAAATGTTCTAATCTTCTGTTCTCGTATTTCAAAAGGAAACCATTGATGGAGTTTTGAGTTTGAGCATAACGTGCTCTTTATACGTAAATATTTGTATAAGATTAATTACTGAGTGCGTCATGGTTTTTATGTCCTGATTTGGGTAGCAACAGTGTTTGAAATTGTTTTGCTGTTAAAAAATAGTTCACGCATATAAAAGAAACAAACATTTGCGTTGATATGGTAAAAACTGAGTAATTACATAAACATTTTTTCTATTGAGAGCAAACTTAATAAGAACTGAGTGAAGTTCAATAGAGCAAATTAAGAACAATCTGGGACTGAAATGAAAAAGTTAAGAAAACAAGACGTAAATAACAAAAAAAAACATTGAAGATGCTGTCGGCCTCATTCAATTACAAGAAAAACAGAACATGCAAGAGCACTAAGGGCGTTGTAGTCGATTTTCAGCTATTAAAAATATGTGGCAGTTAAGAACAAGATAACAATAGAGAGCTAAGATACTAGGACATAAACAATAGCCTTAATTTTTGAACACAAAAATGCATGCGCGGGAATGTAGTCAGCTGACCATTTACTTGCCGTCGTGCAAAGTTGAAACGGTAACTTTATCGATGATCAAAAACAAAAAACTGAACGAGAAATTATATTTTTCACAACTACCGTCTTCACTGCTGCCATCCCCGTTTCTTAAGCTCCTTACTATTTAAAACTCAAACTGCTAAAAAATAAAAATATTAAGCGTGAGCAGCACGTCACTGGTTCTTAATAAATCTCCTTTTAATACTGATAGGCTTATTTCAAAAGCTTCTGAATGCATACAGCTTTAGATAGCGAATGCAAAAACTAAATATGAGTTTGAAAACTGAAAAGACTTGTCCAGCAAACGAAGTGGTGGAACATTTGTAGCTAAAAATATCAGAAATGCTGGTTTGTTAAACCGTTACTGATGGGACGTGCATTCTTCGTAAAACTTCATTACATTAGAAAATTGTTAGTTGACAAAGTACTTATAAAATTTAAAACCTTTGCTTTGCTTTTCACAACCATATACGTTAGAACTTGCATAAACAAGTTAAATAATAATTCATCATTCTTATATAGAGTTAACTTAAAATGAAAAATAACTTGGACATTTCTTCTTCTTGCAGGGATTTGGCCATACGCAAATTACTAACGATTTAGAGATGTAAAAGAACTAACGAAGCATAACACCTAGAAAAGAAGGAAATAAAAAAGCATTATACATATTCGTCTTTGAAGTCAGCCAAATTTCATTGTTAAATAGCTAGTGCGTTTTCGACTCGAAGGCGCGCTCTCATTGGCTAAATCGAGGTCACGTGGATGAGTTCAAATCAAATGTTTCCTGGGTGGCCAACATCTCGAAAATTGCTTATCAACCGGTGAACACTACTGTCGCGCGTCACGTTTGAGAACGAGAAAATTTAATAATTGTGGTTTATTTTATTTATGCTATATAACTTCGTCTCGGGAAACATCGAGATTCTCGGGAATTCTGAAACAAAACAGATGTTTCCCTCGTGAGCAGTCATTAAGTGTATATTATTGCTCCCCTCTCAGTAAACTTTAAGCATATCATGTTCTACAACTTGACGTCCTAGGAGGAGTGGGTGAATAGCTTACCAGAAACCAGGACGCTAAAGTTACGCACGGTAGCCTTCCATTTACTACCTTTTGCGATTCAGAGCAATCCTGATATTGAATAATCATGATTATTATCATGTTAATATTTTGAAATTATTTTTTTTTAAAGAAGATTTTCTTGGCTGTTGGCGCGTTTTATGTTCCCGTAAATCTAAGTCGCAATCAAGGGTCAACCGATGTGTTTTGTCCATGAGTAAAACTTATGAATTATAAACGAGTACCAACTTCTGCTGGGGCTGAGTTAAGTACTGGCCAAGATGGAAAAACGAAAAGAGGATGAACGCTAACCAGATATGATTCGCTTAGACGTGAAATAAAATAGTGATTTCGATGGAGCTATTGCCTTGAAACTTCTGTTGAACAAAGATTAACACAAACTTAAAACTACACAAAATGGCTGCTAAAATTTCTAGCACTGAATACAGGAAGTTATACGTAAAGGCTTCTTTATTTAACGTCGGTAGTTCCGTCAGTTCATAGAACTGTTATCAATAAGCCAGTTCGGAGTTTCAGAAATACATACGTGCGTCGGGATAAAATGTTATATTCATTAACTTGGACAAAGGAACGGTAATGAATTCTCCCGCTCCATTACGTTTCTTTGTTTAAGTTTCATGAATATTTAACAATTAGACCTCGAGGACGAATGGACTACGAGTCAATAGCCCATGAGGCCGTAGGCCGAGTGGGCTATTCAAACTCGTAGTCCATAAGGCCGAGAGGTCTAATTGTTTTAGTATAAACCTACTGATCGGTCAAAAAG
>JANCMA020505842.1:0-10453 GCA_024336925.2 Zoanthus solanderi | reverse complement strand
GATGGAGGTCAAATAATGAGATTCAAACTAGATTCTAATGAGATTCTTTTGTATAACTGACCACCATGTGCACTGAATTGAAACCTTATGAAACCCACCAATTGACCACAGATAAGCAGATGACTGTGAAGATGACCTTTTCATGCATCACAAATACTTATTGTAAAACCATTTCCAGGGCTTTTCTCTTTACTTGTAGGGGTCGGCATAAGGGAAAGTTGCCAGGATTGATGTGTAGTTTATGATCTAACAGAAATTATGTTTAATTTGGAATCGGTCATAAACTTTGAAACTCTTTTATCACTAAATAATTATGTTTTGTTATATTAGTAAATTTTGTTAATAGTAATTTATTTTTGCCAAGCATTTTTTCTGTTTGCATTCCTATCCTTCACTGAGATAAGTAGAATGATGACCATGCCCAAAAAGAATAAAAAGATATAAAGTATTTACTAAATAGTCAAAATGATTAGTAAGTTTCCTTATAAAATTGATCTAATATAGTAATTCAATATAAAATTGATTTGTATAGTAGTTTCAATATAAACTTAATCTATATAGTCAAAATTAATATAAATTTTCATGTTTTCTGAGTGTGTTACACAAGTGGGTATGGTAATTATGTTACTTGCTATGTCTGCACAGAATTTAACTTTGTTATTAGAATGAATGAGATTTTTCCTTCTGTTTTAGGTTCTTGCTGAATCACAGCAACAGCAGCACCATTCACAGCAACAACCACCACAACAACAGCAGCAAACACAAACTATTTCATTTAACCAGCCTCGTCATTTTCAGTTTCCTCCTGTTGCCCAAGTTTATAATGGCCAGACGGTAAGTCACTTTTAAATACCTTGTAATGAGCTCAAATTATTACAGTAAGAACTTTGTTCATTTTAGTATCCTATGGTGTCTATTCTAGGGACACTCCTCTGGGGACACTCATCTACTTACCATAACATTATTTTAATTCTGAAATTGAGCACCAATTAGAGCTAAAGCAAAGGATCTCTTTATCTTGTTAGTTGTTTGCTCAGTACCAGTAGTACTGTACTAGTAGTAGCCCAAGAGTAAATATTTAATTTAATACCAGTTTGCACAACATTAGTATCTAAACATTGCTGCCCATCACATTTATTTCCTCAGCATTTTCAGTACTATCCTGGTATGATGCACACATGGCCTCCAGCACAGATATTTGCCGAAGCACCAATTGTAAGTATGGGTCCAATCTTGCCAGTTTTGATAAAGTCAAGTAAAATATTGAAACAAACTGTTACTCTATTGTAGGTGACATATAAATAAATATTAATAAATAAATGATTTCATTAGAACTGTCCATAGTTACTTATACAGTGGATGTCAGTAACCATATTTTTATTGCCAGTATCCAAATAAAGTTCTTCCTGGTCTTTTCCAGACAAAATCTTACAAAATAGTACTGCTCTTGGGCATGGTTAATGCAGCTGGTAAAATCTCTGCCTTCTAACCTCAAAGTCTCCATGCAGTTTAACCCCAACTCTGCCAAGATTTGAATATTTGTGCAACCTCTTTTCCACTAAGCTAACTTGGCTTTCCATCCTTCCAGGGTTACTAAATGAGTACCAGGATCTGCTGGGAGCTAACCTGGGATCGATTAGTGTTCCATCAAGGGGGGAGTCAAAACTTTCATCTGCTTAACACTACAGAAAACAGAGATAAGCGCTAGCTCCATGGGCATCTTGGCTCATAAAGGATTTAGCTTAGCTAAGTGGAAATGCAGTGCTGTCAATAAGGGCCAGTAGCCGGCCGAAACAGCTGGCTGCTGGCCAATCTTAAGTTTGGCAAGAAACATAAAATAATGAAAAGATATCACAAAAATAATTGTGAGACACCTGCCTCAAACAACTGAGTTGAAATAAAGATCCATTTCAGGAGTTTTCAATGTGTTTACCTTCCCACATTCGATGGAAGCTGAAGTGACTCGAAGTACGTTGATGGGTGGTGGAATGCCTGGGACATTTTCACAGAGCTGGATTCCAGCAAGAAACTTAAAATAATTAAAAGATTCTGCAAAAATAATTGTAAAACATCTGCCTCAAATGCCTGAGTCGAAGTAAAGTGGCACTTTTTAGTGATTTTAAAGCCTTTCCCACACGCGGTGGAAGTCAAATTCAATTGAAGGATCGTGGAATGCCTGGGACATTTTTGTATAACTAAATCCCAGGCTTTCGCATGTGCCAAAATGACGTCTGCACCAAAGAAACCGAGGCAGACATTGCGGAGCACGTTTTTTTCACGCTCAGCCAAGTGAGAAAAACAAAGGTATAAGGACCTATATATTCTTTTTTGCATGTATTGCCAGCATAATGTAAAGCCTTTGTATTTCTGTGATTTCAATGCTTGAAATCATGATATGCATAAAGCTCACTTAAAGATTTCGTTGAACCGGGTTCTTACTCAATCAAGAAATAAATCACCACTAATGAAGTTGTAGTAGCTTTTTTTTAACCGTCTAAAACTTTGTTGACCTGGATACTGGATGTATTTAAACAATATGAAGTGCCAAAAACTTGCGCATCCTAGTGGTGTACATTTCAGTCACATTTTGTTTTCGTAAAATGAAGCCATTTATGCTTCCTGACGTCACGCACAAGAGCGTGGAGTCATGCCTAAATGCTGCCTAAATCATGCATAAAACTGGTGTTATGGAAGGAAAAAAAGCACAGAAGAAAACTTCCACGGTCTTCTCGTGTTCAGCAAAATGGAAGGGCTGTACCAAATTCACAGTAAGAGGAGGAAGAAGAAGGAGGAGGAGGAGATGATGACGATGATGATGATGGCGGTATAAAGGAAGAATAAATACAAGAACTGCCAAGTTCTAACCAAAAGGAAGTTAATTGTGTCACATCTTCCACCCTAGGGCATGGAGAGAGAGCTGAACAACTTGCAAAGAAACTTGATTTTTCATTCTCATCAGATAACAGTGCATTTGAATCTGATATGGACAACTTATTTTTACTTTATTACATTATTGATACCAATTAGAGTGCACAGGGTTACCGGAAAACAAAGTCAAAAGGACAACGTCATGAACTTTAAACATTGAATTTTATTTAATCAGCATTTGAAGATTTACCAGTGTCAGTGATTGAGATTTTGAGGAAAAGAACGGTTGTAATGAACATAAAATATGGTTATTATAGTCTTAATTTTGATTGTCCGTTAGGCTCAAATACTATCTGGAAAACGTTGAAAATAGTATTTCCAAGCATCTATATTTTAAAATTTCCTTGGAAGGGGGGACATATCCCCAGACCCTCTAAGAGGCTTGCGTCTTTGGCACTTGCATGATAAGCTGTCGCCTACTTTCCAATTGAGGACTTCTACTTCAAAACTTAATGACAGCACTGGAAATCATTTCATTTGAAAGCATTAACTTATAAGAATGTTACAATTATTGCTTGTTGATTGTTTAGTTTGAGAATAATCATCGTGAATGTTTCCCATTGCTTAATCATTACAGGAAGTAGAAGTTGTTGAACCATGTCAAGCTTTTAAAATTTTGGCTATTTATTCCATAGGCACAAAGTTACCCAAATGGATTTGTACCTGGTCTCAAACCAGGTAAGGCAGTATATGATGTTCAGTGGTTGTACAGTTATCACTTCAGTGTCTTTAAAAGTTGTTGCATTATTGCATTTTCATCTAAAATGAACTTATTTCGAACACATCGTTTTGTCTTGAACTCTAGTGTGAAAAGTTTATTTTTCAATGTGAGAAAGCAGAAAGTTGACTTTTCAAGTGTTAACCCCATTTGAGAGCAACATAATGCAATTGCTTTGATGAGCTATTGCATTAGTTTTGGGCTTTTGTTTTGATCAAACTTTTCAACCCTGCAGATGCTTTTCGATTTCCTTGCTCCAATGAGTGAACTGGTTAAACACTGGATTAAAACTGGATAGAGCACACAAAGATAACGTTGTAAACAAGATTTACACCATTTTCTGAACTATAAATTTACAGTAAAATTTCTTCACATTCCATGTAATTACGCTTGCTTGTGGAATCCAGTGCATAAAAACTGTTCAACAAGTAACTTATTTTTGTTTACAGACTTTGAGTGATTGTGTTTACTATGATTACTTTATTATCAATGTTATTGAAATTATAATATTCATTTATTTGTATTATTTTATTTTTCTTTTGCAGTTCAAGCTCAGAATCCAGTTCGTGGTTACTCAGGAACTAGAGTTAGGTAAAGCGAAAGTTTCCATTTGTGATATAAAAGCTTGTGCTATTATTACAGCAACAACGACAATTGTAGTGCCCAATTGTCACAATAAAAATAAATCGAGAATAATTGGAAATGCTTTGGAAAAAATACTGCAGTATGAACAGTACTGTTTTCAGCAGTCTGGGGTAAGCCGGTTTCCTGATGGTTGTTTTTTACTTGAAACAGTCCAAAGCATCATCATTAGCAAATTCTTTTCTTCTCATATCGTCCTTTATATTGTGTGCATCATCCATGTCTTTCTAGGTTGCTTTCAATACCTTGCTCCTCTACTTCTTATTTAAGAAACTGATTTTAAAACCGGTTTATCCATCTCCCTATGAGGCAAACACTCATTTCACCACAACTTGCTTCTCACTTTGTCTTCTAGATCAACCTCAAAGAAATCCACCCCAGAGTTGCACTTACAGCCTATGTGCAAATTTAACTCACTTATTATGCAGATCATGTATTTCTAAACATTGTGTGATTCTTCAGTCATATTCATGGATTTGCACTAATATAATACCACTATTTGAATGAAAGTTGGTGTTATCTATCCTTTTTGCATGTCTGTGTACAAAAACAACACTCGATTCCAAAAACTGTTTTTTCTTAGTGTGGATCCTCTAGCACTCATGCCATCAAAGTCAACACCACAAGACCATCACCCACGTAGCAAAACAATCAACTACCATGAACCCGAACAATCAGCCAAGCAGCTATAATTACACCAACTCTATTCTCTGCTTGAGGCTCGCTATGTCAGAACAACTTAAAACCATAGCAAATCATTCTATCCTCCTTTTCTTTCCACCTTAACTGAAGATGGATCTGTGTGTAAAGCTGTCATGGAATTTAACAACAGCCAAGTGATTATGGGTGGATGTCTTTCCAAACATAGACTGGTTTGAATGCTTGTTAAAAACTAGTATTATTTATTGTAATAACATCATTTGAAAGACTAATGTAGCCAAAGAGTGTCCTTCTCCTTGAAGGGTAAAGCTCTCCCCAGCAGATATCAACCCAGTAGTTCATGATTTCGGGCATATCAAGGTCTTGGGGCTTGCATCACATTATAGTTTCACTAAAGTAATGGTCAAAGTGAGGTGTAATTTTTAGTAACTTAACTCAATGGAATAATATTATAGATCTCCACAACTAATGTTTCCAATGGACACAAACTTTTAAATGTTAACTGCACTGCTTTCATAGTAAACGCTTACAAACTCTTTTTACAGCAGGTTCAATTCTAAGAATAATTATCACAGAGATCAGCCCCAGCACCAAGAGAGGAGTGATTCTCAACAACAGTCCAATCAAACTAGGCTACGGCTGCAAAGTGCAAATGGCAACATCAGCACAACTAGTAGCACTTCAACTGCAGTTACAAATACCACTAACAACAATGGTAATGGTTCCAGTAGCAGCAGCACTAGTTTTAGAAGTAACAGAGTGCTCAAACCTGGTGAAGATGATCATAGACCGTAAGTATTACACACAGATGTCTTCTTAAAATAATAGTTGATGATGATGATGATGGTGGTGAGGCTGATGATGTTGGTTAGGCTGACGATGGTGGAGGTGATGATGATTGGGACAATGATGATAATGGAGATGATAGATGATGATGCTGCTGCTGATGATGTTAGTGATGATGATGGTGGTGGTGGTGGTGGTGGTGGTGGAAATTGTGATTGTGGTGGGGATGATTATGATGGGGATGATAATGGGAATGATTATCATGGGGATGATGATGGTGGAAATGATGATGATGATGGGGATGATGATGATGATGGGGATGATGATGATGGTGGTGGTGGTGGTGGTGGTGTTGGAAATTGTAATTGTGGTGGGGATGATTATGATGGGGATGATAATGGGAGTGATTATCATGGGGATGATGATGGTGGAAATGATAATGATGATGGGGATGATGATGATGATGGGGATGATAATGATGGTGGTGGGGATGATGATGGAGGTGGGGATGATGATAGAGATGATGATGGTGAAGGTAATAATGATTATAGGGATGATGATTGGAATTATGGGGATGGTGGGGATGATGATTGGGATGGAGATAGGGATGGGGATGGTGATTATGGTAATGGCAATGGCGATGATGGGGATGGTGATGGCGATGATGGGGATGATGATGGCGATGATGATGGCAATAATGATGATGATGATGGCTATAATGATGACAATTATGATGGCTATGATGCTGATGATGGCAGTTACAATAAAAGGGATGATGATGATAGTTACATTAACCAGAGTCATGCTTATGTCTAGGAGATGAATCTCGGCATGAATCCATCAGGGGTTGAATTACCATTTCTTGATTTTCTTCCAAGATTATAAAGCTTGTTTTCATGTCTTGATCATTCTTAAAACAGACTGTTTTTCTCCCCAAGTTTACATCTACTCTGTTGTTCTGTTCCAAGGTTTAGTCGTGGTCAAAGGCAACGAAGGCGAAGAGGCAGCAGTGAGGACATCAGCAGACACACTGTAAGTGTGGCTCATATAGGTCATGTTCAATCTTGCATTAGTTTTTTGTTGTTTGTTAGTTAAACCTCCTCTTCTCTTTTTGTTGTTTTTTCAAAGCATAATATGCTGCTCATTATCTTGGTCATACATTTAATGAACTGTAGCCATTGATACTTTGAATACTGATTCTGAACAGTCAGATTTGGAGTCCATGAGAGTAAGATATCTTTTTATTGACTCACAACTTGTAGGAAGCAAACATTTAAGTCGTCAACTCATTTTTTGAGAGGTAGAGAACTATTGAAAATAGACTTCGTCTTGTGTAGCCAATCCTCCTACTTAATTTGCTCTTGTCTACTGGTTGCATTATTTCAAACCCTGCATTGCAACTGATTACTCTAGTGGGGTCATTTTTTTGAAGGAAGCCCCCTATTAGCTAAAAACATTCATCGCTTTCTCAAGTACCTTTTATTGACAAGTAGTCCCTTGGCCTTTGAGGTCTTATTGATAAATAGTCTGTCTGTTGAATAGAGGTTGATTCTGAATTCTGTTATGCTGAATATTTTGATTGTTTAAATGCTAATTAAAAGTACCATTTAATCTAAGGTTTGTACACTTTGATGAAATACCAAGAAAATAAAGCAAAAAAATAGAGACTATCAGACTGATTTGATCAACGTTGTTATTGAAAATAACATCTAAAACGATGGGAATGTTGAAGATGTCTCTGAATATTATTTGTGTTTGTGCTGACAGTATTTCAATTTGGTAACTATTTTAATCACTAATCTATATTTCAGAGGCAACAGGCCAACCGTGCAAGTCCAGTTAGACATAGCAAGGATGATTCAGATGCTCTTGTTTTTGAACCTTCCCATTTCCCACCACTTCCAACTTCTCCAGCATCTACCTTGGTATGTCGTATTTGAATCTTGTATATCGAGTTGTTTTAACTGTGGTTAGTGTTTGTTTGAGAGTTGATGGTTTGTTGTGAAGCTAAAAAGTTTATTTATTTTGCTGTGCAACTGTGTTACTCATGTAATATTTTTATGTGAGATTTATTGTATTAGTTATTAATGATTTAGTAAACATGACATCTAGGTTAAGGATTAGTCGGTTTTATACTTTGTTTACTTTGTATGGAATTTTTGTTATCCAGTCATGAAGTAAACCTATATAGATCATTGGTCTGCAGACTTGATTGGCCGATTTCATTTGATCCATGTCTGGGCATTCAAGGTTTTCTACCTAAAAAAGAACAGCATTTAAAGATTTAAAACCATCTGGGCTCAGTTTTTGAAAAGGTTAAACTTTTAACCCATGGTCTTGTTTTCAACCTTAAAGAATTGGGTTTAATCTGTAAATTTAGGATTAACAAGATTTTTCCTAGCAAACTCTGAACATTAATCTGAACAACCCAGCCCTGAGTAATAAGGAATATGGCCCTTTGTCTTGAACTTGGAAGCACTGAGAGTAATTATTGTACATCTCATAATTTACTCTTTTTAACAGAGTCGAATGACTGCCAAGGATGCATCTGACATCAAGGTATCAAAAGTTGTGCTTGATTGCTTAATTATTTGAAAATTTAGAATTAAATTAAATGACTTATGCCAATGAACCTACAGGTGTCACAGCCGCCTCAGTCTCCTTCTGACGGAACAGAATCCACCTCACCAAGTTCTCCACTTCCATCTCCTACCAGCTGGTATGATTTGTGCATGTTCTCTTTGAAATAAACGATTGTTATTTTGAAACAGTTTTACAAGTAGCTAAATCTTACACTGTAGTGAATTGAGAAAACATTTTTAAAAAATTGACAGTTCGGACTGTAGTCCTTCGTCGGAGTGAATGTTCTTTTGTATTGTTTAATTGGGAAATTGTTGGTAACATTTTTATTGTACATTTTGCACTGGAAAATGATATCTTTTAGAAGCAGTTTAAACTGTATTGTTAAGTATTGAAGGATGATCTTCAGAGCAAGCTTTAGAAAATTTATATGAATACTTACTGTAAGATTTCCAAAAAGTTTCTGAAGAGATTCAAAGTTTGCAGTCGAGGTGTTTTGCATAGTGAACCATAGTTCCATGAAAATTGCTTTAAAACGTTTCATTCAAGCTTTTGCTATAAGCAAATGACTGCAATGGCAGTTATAATTCCTACATTTGTATTTAAAGCTTTATTTTCTTTTATTTTTTGGTAGGTCAAAGCCCCTCGCTTCTGGAGTTGTTGCTGGTTCCGCCGCAGTTTCTAATGCAGTTACAAGAGCAAGCAGTGTTTCAGCTCCTTCATCTGGGTCTTCGTGCTTTGCTGTGGAGGCAAACTCGACAAAACAGCCATATAGCTCACAAAAAAATTCATCTGTAACCACCACCACTCCTTCATCAAATGTTTCTACGAACCCAACGAATAGTAACCAGAATGAAACCAAGAATGTGAGATTTATTTTTTTAACTAAAATTAAAAACATTCTAGAGTCCCTGATTTTTTTCATTCTCCTTAAAATCCCTATTTTTCCACTCATTTTGGGCTATTTTCCCTAAATATCCTTAGTGTTTTATTTTCCATATATGTTTGTGGTCCCCCGATGACGTTGAAATGCATTGCATTTGCATAAACTACATCTGAAGACGCCAGCTCTAGATCCCATCAGTCTTTGCTGACTCTATGTCAGTGACTGAAGATGTAAATGAATTCAGCTTCAGGTGTAGACTTTACAGGACTGCGTATGTCCAGTTGATTTGGGCAAATTAATTTATTATACCTTGGTAATTCTGCAGGAGGAAAGCTTTTATTATTATTCCCATGGCACCATCTAGTGTGGATCATTTTGATCATGATTTGGCCTATACTTTTAAGTGAATATTTTGTGAAATTCACTTAGCATACATCCAATATCTTTGTATTTTCTTATAATTTCCTTTTAAAATGACCTATTTTCAAACCATTTCATCCCTAAAATTCACTAAAATTTAGATTTAAAAATTTAAAAAGCTTCTCAGGGCTGTAAGAAAGCCTGTAGTTTTTCGTTATCAACGGGTGTGATTAAGTCACACCCCTTCTCTTCTCTCAGTTTCTCCCAAACAAGCCGTTCGTTTTATATATTATTTATTGTACAAGAAATATATTTTAGAGGGGCAGTGCAATGTCGACCAATATTAATCTAGAACATTACTTTTATTTACCTTGGGACCATATAATTTGTTCGCTATAGCTCACTGTAAACGAATTTAAGTTCGTGTACTTGAATTTCCCATGTTCCATCATTTTAAATTGTTACATGGTTGCAGTGACAGTCCCCCACTCGTTCAATTTGTAAAGAGTGGAATCTGGCAGTGCAACCAAAACACGTCACATTAAAGGTGGCGGCATTAAAGAAATGAAACTTTCAATAATGAGAAAGACAAATTGTTTGGGAGGAGTTATGCTCAAAGAAGTATCAAAATAAAAATAGCTTTTGTATTAATTAAGGTAAAGAAAAGTAATATTAAAAAGTAATTAAGATTGTTGGACATTTGAGGACCCTTGTAGTTACTTGCGTAGCGCTTGAGAGGCAGTGCGAATTTTTATCGCCTTCCTAACAAATTTCTTATAGCTCCATACTTCAAACCTTATCACTGTTATTAGATATAATCAAAGTTAGTAGAGTTGACTGGTTAGGAAACTTGTTGACTTTCTTTGTTATATGTTTTTGTTCTCCTTTTCCCT